>CAJHUC010000406.1:0-48893 GCA_905146915.1 Ostreobium quekettii | reverse complement strand
ACCCGGGAAGCTGCGTGGCCTCTTTGATGCGCAGCAGACGGCACTGAGGATATATGTGCCAGAGGGTCAAGAAGCAGCCATGGAATGGCAGGCCATCCAGAGAACTGGCCGAAAAGTCCCTGAAGAGGGACCAGTGCAAATGCCCCCGGGACCATCGATGCAGGCAGGTCCCTCCACACCGGCTCGTCCAGTGGCTCAACCAGAAATGGCGCCAAGACAGCCGGTGCGGCCTTATACAATGGGGCAGGCTGGACAGCGGACATCACAGCCTCCTGTGCAAACGACGCAGCAAAAGATTCAAAGGCTGCAGGAGATGTCTCCATTTGCGCCGGAGTCAGTTGTGTATCCGCTAGTTCGGTATTATCAGCCAGGGATGGCGACACAGCCCGGGAGGGCATACCAACCCGGAAGGGTACCGCAGGCGGAGATGGCCCCAAGACAAGAGGAATACTCAACACCCGCTTACAGTGGATCATCCCATCCATCCGGATTGGGAGGTTACGAGAGGGTGTACGAGTACCCGCCCAGTCATTTCCAGACCCAGGAACCTCCACATGAGGAATTTCTGTTTGGGCTGGAGGTTGATCAGGCTGTTGAGCCACATCGGGCGGAAATGGGGCCTCCACCGCCTCCGGAGGGGTACAATCCCCAAGGGCCGGGTTATACCGGTCAAGCCTATTTGGCAGCGGCGCAGGAGATTCCATATGCGCGAGTTTATTACGAACCCGGAAGGGAAGCTTAGGTGAGCATGAACATACCTAAGATGAACAGTCAGGGCATGAAACCCCCAAAATGGAATGAAGATAAACAGGCCTTAACCAAGTGGTTACAAGAAATCATCATGTATTTCAAAACCACTATGGCACCCCGGACACAATGGGGATGGATAGCACTGAATACTCTTGAAGAGTCAGTGAAACACGGCCTACTAGCCCAGTTGGGACACATATTGGGGATAACAATTGATGCAGAAGTGCTCTCACAGCCAGACTTTCAACTGTCATGGGAACAGTTTAAGTATGGCATGGAGACACTTTATGATCATAAATGTTCCGACTTCGAAATTCGGTCGGAAATAGCAGCCTTTACAAGGGCAGGGACCTCGGGTCCCGATACAATCAAATACATGCAGCTCTTGGAACAAATGTTTCTCAAGTGTGAGAACGAACTTGATGATTTTCCAAGTTGCATGCATTGTATACTGGACTCCGTCCAGATATTAAGAGGAAATGCCTCTTAAATAAAGATGATGAGCAATGGACCACTTATGCCAGCCTGAGGGCGCATTTATATAAAGTGGGACCAACATATGACCAAGAATACAAGGCATATGGCTCTCGTCGAAATGAAAGCCGGGATGGCAAACCGCACACGAGTAATCGTCTTGCTCCTAACAGAGTTATTCAAAAATACCACGCATTGAAAGTGGATCGTCGTGGCAAACCAATTTTGAATAACAAGCCGAAAGGTCAAGGAGGGACGACTTACAAAAGTTCTCGTGTTGCTATGAAAATGCAGCCGCAGGCTTCGCATGGGGAGCGGAACTACGAGCCGCTGGCCGATATCCGCGACCCAATGGAAAAAAAGATGGTCACCAACAGTGCGCAATTACGCGACACAACGTTGGAAGTTCTGAAGCGGGCTGGACGCTGTTATAAGTGCTTCAAGCCCTACTCAGCTGACCATCCTCGCGAATGCGAAGGGCGTGGAGTACTCCCGCAGATGCCGGTGAGTCCCGCTCGCAAACGCGTGTCAGCGTTACATGCTTCCACCAAACTGTGTTTGGCAATGCGAAAGCATAACATCACCAGTGTGAAACTGCGAACTGCACCGATGGATGTGCGCATGAATGCAGCACCGGTGATTCCTGTTCCGAAAGTGCGAGCTGCACAAATTGCTGTGAATCGTGTGATGAAATTGTCTCACACACCGGCGCAGCCGGACAGGACCAAAAAGGGTCCTCGCGGTGACCTCGATCGTTCTGATCGCATGTTGCATCCTACGCATTTTCAGCACATTCAATCACTGATTGCATATCGTTTCACACTCGATGCATGTGCCAACCCCAACGGGGATAATGCACTTTGCGAACGATATTGCTCACGAGCCGACAGTTTCCTACGGAAACCACTCGCTCATGAATTTGCGTGGATTAATCCACCGTTCCAAAAGGCAGCGTCCTTCTTGGACCATTACTTTGCTGAAAGAGCAAAAGCTCCTACACAAGTAGGCGCATGTATATTACTGCCTGCATGGCGAACGTTTACGGACGATCCCCGCTTGCGCACCTTGCGCATTCTGGTACATTACCCAAAGGGTACCCGGTTGTTTACACAACCGCAGACTGATCGTCCTGGTCGCAAGGAAATACCTGGCATTCCTTGACCTGTGAACGTATATTACCAACCCTTTGTGGGTTCAGCGGAACACCGCATCAGAGGGGTCTCACAAGACCAGCCTCGTTTGACGTTTACCGGCCAGGTCGGGCACCAGCCCGCCTCAATTCTCTTTGATACCGGGGCGACTGGCACCGCGTACATCACCCCGACGTGTTGTCATCGGTTAGGCTTACAGCCCCGTTCGCCACATGCACTGTCTAATCGACAGCTTCGTCGCATTAATCGCCTTCGCCGTATGGCATGTGCGACGCGACGTATTGTGGATCCCACGGAGTTCTCCATACCTCCACGTGTGGATGATCCTCACATGGAAAGTGAAGTGCTTTTAGCGGATGGGACATCCCTCCCATCTTTGGGGGTTGTCGATGTCCCCTTGACCATTCAAGGCTACAAGGACACAGTCCGTTGCCTGGTCATTGACCTTTCTAACGACTATGACATTATCCTCGGCGACAATTGGCTCTATGAGCATGCCGGTGTCATTGATTATCGTCGTGGTCATATCCGTGTCGTTTCTCGTGGACGTGAGATTACTCTTTGTAGTGCTCCCCGTTCCACTGTTTCTCCTTCCCTACCGGCCCGCCAGTTGGGTCATTTGTGTTCGCTGGGTTTTGCTCGTCGAGCCTACCAGCGTGGTTCTCTATTGCGCTTGGTTTTGGTTTGCCGGGTCGGCGACCTCCCTGAGGGGGACGCACCAGGCCCTTTGGCCACATCAGGTCGGGAGACCACCACTTATACTGTTCCACCAGCACAGATCACAGCCCTCTTGGAAGAGTATAAAGATCTGTTCCCTGATGAACTCCCTGAGGGATTACCTCCAGACAGAGGAGTGTCATTAACTATCCCATTGGAGGAAGGGACCAAACCGGTTAAGCGACCAGCTTTCCGATACAGCCCGAAGGAAATGGAGGAGATCCGATCACAGGTGGATTACCTGTTGAGGAAAGGTCTGATTACGGAAAGCATTAGTCCCTTTGGGGCCCCTGTACTTTTCGTTCCTAAGCCAGATGGCAGCCTCCGAATGTGTATTGATTACCGGGCATTGAACAAAGCCACTATCAAGAATAAGTGGCCGATCCCGAGAATAGATACCCTATTGGATCAACTGCAAGGAGCCAAGGTGTTCTCGGCTATTGACTTGCAGCAAGGGTACTACCAATTACGGATCGATAAGGCAGATTGTGCCAAAACGGCGTTTGTTACGCCATTGGGCTTGTACGAGTTCAAAGTACTTCCCTTTGGACTTGCAAATGCCCCTGCGATATTCCAGCAGACGATGCACCATATATTTGGTGATCAACTTGGCAAACACGTCCTAGTTTACTTGGACGATATCTTGGTGTTTAGCCGAACTGCTGAAGAACACATACAACACCTTCGGCAGGTGTTAGAAGTGTTACGACAGCAAAAGTTATACTGTCGAATGCACAAGTGCCAGTTCAATAAGGAGGAGATCTCCTACCTGGGACACATCGTGTCTCAAGAAGGAATTCGCCCAGATCCCGAAGGGATTGAAAAGGTGAAGAACTGGCCTGTACCTCAGTGCGTGAAGCACGTACAGCAGTTCCTCGGACTGGCAAATTACTTTCGAAAGTTCATTCAGGGCTATTCGAAAATGGCGACTCCTTGACAGACTTGACCAAACAGAATGGCAAGTGGGAGTGGACGTCGAAATGTCAGTCAACATTTGAGCATATCAAGGAGTGTTTGACCACGGCTCCTTTGCTCAAAATGCCAGATCCTGAGAGACCATTTGAGGTCATCGCCGATGCCTCACAAACTGCTGTGGGGGCGGTCCTGATGCAGGACAATCACCCTATTTGTTATGCGAGTCGAAAGTTCCTCCCAGCGGAGTTGAACTACAGCGTGACAGACCAGGAAGCTTTAGCTTCGGTCCATGCTGTCCAGTTGTGGAGATGTTACCTTGAAGGAACATGCTTCAAACTGGTAACGGACCACTGCCCGTTGACCTACCTTAAGTCACAACCACAACTGAGCCGCAGACAGGCCAGGTGGTCAGAAATCTTACAACAGTTTGACTTTGACTGGGAATACCGCCCGGGGCGAAAGAATGTGGCTGATCCACTCTCTCGCATTCCTCCATCGCCCGATGAGCAGGAGGCTAAGAGGAAAAGTCAACTAGTTGTATGTGGCTTAAGAATAAAGCATAAGCGGGGCAGCCAAAAAGAGGCAACTGAAACGGTAGAGGCCAAAGATCTAGCCTCCAGGATCCGTCAGGCCTATGGCAAGGATCCCCAGCTTGCGTCTGTTAGACAGCAGCAAGATATGCGCTGTACAGACGGGTTGTGGCTGCGAGGCACTCAGGTGTATATCCCTGAGTCTCCCAGTCTGCGGACTGAGATCTGCCAGTTGGCTCATGACCATCCAAGTGCTGGGCACTTTGGTCAAGCCAAGACCCTGGACTTGGTCCAGCGGCATTACTGGTGGCCAGGAATGCGACGAGAAGTACACCAGTACGTCGATACTTGCCTGGTTTGTCAACAGGCTAAGTACCCTCGTCATAAGACCCCAGGCTTATTACAGCCACTGGGCATTCCTGAGGAGCCATGGACAGAGTTGTCCATGGACTTCATTACACAACTGCCAAAAACTAAGGGAGGTCATGATGCTATCGTCGTGTTCGTCGATAGACTGACCAAAATGGTCCGCCTCGCAGCTACGACCACCGAGCTCTCCGCAGAAGGAGCAGCTGACCTGTTGGTGCAGAATGTGATAAGGCACCACGGCCTCCCCTCTCAGATAGTGTCCGACAGAGACGTTCGGTTCACTTCCAGGTTTTACCGGTACCTGGCCGAGAGGTGGAAGATCCAGCTCAACATGAGCACTGTGTACCATCCACAGACGGATGGCCAGACCGAAGTCATGAATCGGGTTTTGGAGGATTACTTACACAGTTATACGCGTTCTGACCATGGCGCGTGGGATGAACTGTTAGCCATGGCCGAGTTTGCAATGAACAACTCGAAAAACAGTTCCACCCAAGAAACCCCGTTCTATCTGAATTACGGGAGGCACCCAAAGAGTCCCTTAGCTCTTGGTGTGCAAATTCGGAAGCCATTAAAGGGCTATGACAATTCGAATGCCCGCGGCTTGGCAGTGGCCATTGAAAGGGCGCAGCAGCCTTATTTGAGGCAGTCTGGTACACCCCTCGTGGAGGGATTACCAGCAGTGACACGATTTGATCACCGTGTCCAATCAGCGCTGAAAGAGGCCAGGGCGTGCTTAGAGAAAGCACAAGATAGGCAGTCAAAGCATGCTGACCGCCATCGGAGAGAGGTGTCGTTTAGTAAAGGAGATGGCGTCCTCCTTTCGACACAGCATATTACTCTCAAACACCCTGGAACTCGAAAACTATTACCGAGGTGGATTGGGCCCTTCACCATCCTCGACCGGATAGGTTCTATCGCATATCGACTAGAACTCCCGGAAAGCATGCATAGGATACATCCAGTATTTCATGTATCGAAGATTAAGCCTTATAAAGCAAGTGGCAGAGTACAGCCACCCCCAGTACCTATCGAGATCGAAGGTGAACTGGAGTATGAAGTTGAACGTATCCTTGATAAAAGGATTAAAAAGCGCGGGAGACGCAAAAACTATGTTGAGTACCTTGTCAAATGGCTGGGATATGGACATGAGCATAACAGCTGGGAATCAGCAAAGTCAGTTGCAAATGCACAGGAATTGGTTCCAGCATTTGAAAATGGCAGAACACCTGTGATGCGAATGCAAACTGCATGAAGTACGGGATGTACATACTGAAACATGCTCATGTGTGCTTATGCTTTTGACAGGTTCTCTTGCGCTGGGCCCAGAAAAACACTGGGTATACTGCCCCCCGTGCAAGGTCGCAGTTTGGACACATGAACGCCATGTCCGTTGCGATCCTCAACGGGGAGAGGTTGGAGACCGCCGACCCCTACGTGCCATTTCCCCGTGCGCCTGAGCGTGCACGCGGACGTGGGCGACGGCGGGGTGCCGCACCGGGCCGATCTGTACCGGCGTGGGCTGCTGGTGGTACTCGGCATCGTGGTCGCCGATGAAAGGCCGGGAGGTCAAACATTTCCAGCCACTTGGCTGAGGAAGAGTTTTAATGAGGGTTGTGAAGGCCGGGACGGTCATGTAAAACAACCACTCTTTCTCTTCATCCAAAACTGTTTTGTGTGTTGTGTTTTGTTAACTGGGCATGTGGCAAATCGCACAGCCAGTTCCACCAACATACATACAATGTTTCTGCTCCCGTATTCACTTATACTGGGACGAGGACGCCCCTCTCCCTGAGGGGGACGAATGTTACGCGCACCAGCCTGATGTGGGAGACGTCCTACTAATGGCCCTTGGTGTGGGGGACGCCCTGCCCAAGGCACGTACTATTCCTCACCCACTGTAACCTTTATCCATATTAGGATACGGGAGTAGGAGGGGTGGTCCCGCCTAGGTGCCCTGTAAGGACCTAGGTGCCCGGCGAGGCGGGTCCGCGGCTCAAAGAGGGCAGGAACCCCACACCCACATCCTATTCGTAACACATAGGAATTGTGTTGGAGGGTCCAATGCAGCAGTACAGAATAAGTATATACTACATTGGGTACAACATGCGTACTAAATAACGATGCAAAGCCCCAAAATTTCAAGGCATATGTCATTGTTCGCGTCAATCACTATCGTGCGGCCCCCGTTGTGCATAAGATGCGGGCGCAAGTGAGCATCTTTTTGCGTTTGCATTGTGTGTGGCGCAAACATGAGCATGGCGTCCACTTTGCATTCACATTTTGAAAAACCGGACGACTGCCATATACTGATGGTCAAGTTTTGCACACCCAGTCGTCTTGAACATGTTTATGACGTTTCAGAAACCCAAAGGTACTCAAGGCGTTGACGCTTAACTTTCAGTGATGAATGCTAAAGTGTGATCACAATTCGTTGAACGCTGCTGTCACAATTCGTTGAGTCAATGAGCCAGATTTCTCTGTTTTCTGCTGTCAGATCTCCCTGACTTGTGATGTGAGGAGTTGTTGAATTGTGCTCTGAGTATTTTATGCCAGAATTCACATTGTTCGCTCAAAAAGAATTCTCAGAATTCACAAAGTCACAGATTTTTTTTCACAGAATGCAGAAATGCCCAACACATTGGAGCCTTCAACGGCCTCCCATTTGAAGGGCATGTTTAAAATTTCACAAATTGCAATCTGCCTGGGTATTGCCAAATGTTGTCGTTGTTGTTTGGAAATAGAAACATCCTATAGGCTTTTGGTACTTGCGTTTTGAAGTCTTGAGTAAATCCCAGACGTTGGTGTTCTGCAAACCCAACTAATTTGCACGTGCATGCACTGGCATTTACGCTTTTGAAAGCACTACAACTGTTGATGCCAATGCTTGAGTGCTGAACGTCCATATCGTTTGTACATTTTTCAAATCAAATACATATGAGGTACTTCGCAATACAGCTGATAGGTCACAAAAACCACTTACCTCGATAAAACCATCATCTCCACAGATGAAAAATTGATACAGGCTAATGCTACGGTGGGCGCCTTCCCGCTAAGTCCGTGGACCCACCTCGCCACGGCACGTGAGTCACCATGACTCACGCCGGACCACCCGTTACAAGACGGTATAATATATATATTTATATGTTCTAGTACTTTACGTGGCTTGAGACTACATACATAGGCTAGGGAAGCCAGTCACCCTAGACCAGTGACAAGGGACGGTTTCTAATAATCTAGAGTTCCAATAATGGAACTCAATATAACCTATATTGCCTTAATGGGTTTTAATACCCACACGGCGTATCAACTCGTCCCTCCCCCGGGACCGACGTCCTCGGAGGTATACAATGAGTCACATAAATACGCGGCGAGAACCTACCAGAGAGTCGTCCAGCAGGTCTCCCGGTTGAGACAAATACCTTACCTGTTTTGTTGTCGGCAGAACACATTAACAAGAGGAGCCATACATACAAAACACTGTCAAGTCAAATCCCTCCTCTGTATATGTGTCTGCGTGTCACCCTGGGATCACCCCAAGGGGAAATCTGTCACTCCCTACTGGAGGTAAATCAAGGACCCGAAGGTGAGCCGCGTCCACGACCACCACGGGCATCACGGCCTCCTCTGCGGCTGGGTCTGCTCGGAGTGCTGCGGCGGCAGTGCGCTTGCGCCGGCATTTTGATGTGATGGTGCTTGGCGTTTTGTGCGTGGGCTTGGTGATTATGCTTTGAATATTGGTTCTCAAATGTTTGCAATATTTCTGCACAGTTGGTCATATTTCTTTCAGGTTCCCAACTGTTATGTTCATGACCATACCCGGTCCACTTTACTAAATATTCTGTACGTAGTTTGTTTCGTACTCGCCGAACACGTTTGTCAAGAATATTCTCGACAGTGTATTCGAGTTCACCCTCCAACTCAATTGGAGGGGGTGGAGGTTGTACACGACCTCCATCTTTATATAGTGCCAATTTCGAAACATGAAATACGGGGTGAACCCGTTTCATGCTCGGCGGTAGCGCGAGTCGGTAGGCGACCTCACCAATTCTCGCCTCCACTCGGAATGGTCCATCTTGGCAAGAGCTTTTTCGTCCCTGGATGTTTCAGGGAGATGTTCTTTGATTGCAGGAGTACTCGATCTCCTACTTGATAGATGACGTCTCGTCTATGCGGATCCGCTACACGTCTTTGACGATCTCGGGCTTGTTGTAGGTGCTCTTTTGCCAACTTTAGGGCAGAGGCAACCTTAGCCGTCATTTGAGTTACAGCCGGGATCTGGTCTGGGACCTCGTATCCCTCGCACCCCTCACGGGTGGTGTCAGACTGTGCAAGACATGTTGGGATATCATATGCTAGTGGGCTGAATACATGTCGCCCATAATTTAGGAAGAATGGAGTCTCTTTGGTTGACTCATTCTTAGCATTATTTATGGCAAACTTAGCTAAACTGAGTTGTTGATCCCAATCGTCTTGTACAGTAGCACTATAGCTCCTGAGGTAATCCTCGACAGTGCGGTTCATAACCTCAGTCTGACCGTCCGTCTGTGGATGATAGGCTGTGCTCTTAAGGTGCCGAATCCCCCATCTCTCCGACAGTCGAGAGAAGAACCCAGAAGTAAACCGGCTGTCGCGATCAGTCAGTAACTCCTTGGGTAACCCATGATACCTAATGACATTATGGATGAGGAGATCAGTGGTCTCCTTGGAGGAAACCTCTGTGGTAGTCGCTGCCAATCTGACCATCTTCGTCAAGCGGTCAACAAAGACGATGATCGCATTATTGTCGGTCTTTGTTTTTGGCAGGTCCATGATGAAGTCCATGCTCACTGCTTCCCATGGTGAGGCTGGGATATGCAGGGGTTGCGCTAAGCCAGCTGGCTTAAGGCGACTATAGTTACACCTTTGACATATGTCGCAGGTGCGGACATATTCTATAATGTCCTTTCGCATCCCTGGCCACCAGTAATACCGCTGTACCAGGTCGATGGTTTTCGTCTGACCAAAGTGGCCAGAGTACGGAGAGTCGTGAGCCTGTCCACACACTTCCCTCCGTAATTCACGCCCAGGTACTACTAGTCGATCCCCACGATACAACAACCCCTTATCATACAAGAGTGCACCGGTCTCGATGTGTGGTTTCAAGTCAGTAGCGCTCTCATATGCATCTTTGAATCGTGTCACCAAGGTAGACGAAGCACCACCAGCGGGTTCCGTGAGCTGGTGATCTGGTCCTGGTCTGCTGCTCACACTCATTACTCGTAAGTAATGTGGCATCCCGAGCGTTCGAACAGTCCGATCCGGGAGTCGACTAAGGGGATCTGCGACGTTTGCACGCCCTGGGCAGTACTCCCATTCGAATTGGAACTGTTGAAAGGTTTCAGACCAGCGAGCCTGCCTTCGTGACAACGTGGGTTGTGTTTTAAAGTAAGTGTTAGGGCAGTGGTCCGTCACAAGGCGGAACCTGCTGCCTTCCAAATAGCACCGCCAGAGTTGTACGGCAAATACTGATGCCAACAACTCTTTTTCTGTAGGTGAGTAGTTGAGTTCGGCGGGTATCATTTTCTTACTGGCGTATGCAATGGGGTGTCCTTCTTGCAATAGGATAGCCCCTAATGCCGTGTCCGAGGCATCAGCAACCACCTCGTATTCTTTTTCAGGGTCTGGCATACGGAAGAGTGGAGCACTGGTCAAGCACTCCTTTAATCCGTCAAATGCCGCTTGACACGCCTCAGTCCACAGCCATGGTTTATTTTTCTTTGTAAGATCAGACAATGGCTGAGCAAGTTTGGAGTAACCCTGAATGAACTTTCTAAAGTAATTGGAGAGACCCAGAAATTGCCGAGTCTCATGGACATTTGTCGGTTCTGACCAATCTTTCACTTTTGCTATTTTGTCTGGGTCTGGCCGAACGCCTTCTCTGGAAACCAAGTGTCCCAGGTACTTTATTTGCTCTTCATTAAAATGGCATTTGTGTAGCCGGCAATAGAGTTTTTCCTTTCTCAATATTTCTAACACTTCCCTTAAGTGGGCAAGGTGTTCTTCTGGCGTTTTACTGTACACCAGGATATCATCTAGATACACTAGTACACATCTTCCTATTTGCTTACGGAAGATGGAGTGCATGGTCTGTTGGAATATGGCCGGCGCGTTCGCCAATCCGAACGGTAGTACTTTGAATTCGTATAAACCAAACGGCGTTACAAATGCCGTTTTGGCTGTATCCTTTCTGTCAATTCTCAATTGATAGTACCCTTGTTGAAGGTCTATCGCTGAGAATACAGTGGCACCCTTTAAACTATCTAGTAGGGTGTCGACACGTGGTATGGGCACTTATTCTTTACTGTGATTTTATTAAGGGCCCTATAGTCTATACACATCCTGAGTGTTCCGTTTGGTTTGGGAACAAACAAGACGGGCGCTCCAAAGGGACTTGTGCTTTCAGTAATTAAATCCCTTTCTAGGAGGTATTGTACTTGTTCTTTAATTTCCTGTAGTTCCCGCGGACTATATCTGAAAGCGGGCCTACTTACAGGCTTCGCGCCCTCTACGAGCGGTATTGTCAACGCCACTCCTCGATCAGGTGGAAGTCCCGGTAAACTCTCTGGAAATAGATCTTTATACTCATCCAGAAGTTGTTTGACTTTCACGGGATCACATGGACCTGAGCCCGGTACCGTAGATGGAGACGAATTTGCAGAAGAAGATTGAACTGCCTCTGGAAACTCGTCCCCCCCCACGGGGTCGCCGGCCCGGCGAACCAAGACCAAAAAGGCGTCGGCGCCATGGCGCACAGCACGCACTGCTTGGGTCATGGTGCACAGGGAGGAGGGTGTGGGGTGAGTGGAAGCGTGATGAAATGAAAGGGTGAGATATCGGCCCTTATGGTGGAGACCAACACGGCCATGGGCGTAATCAATCACCGCATAGTGATTAGCAAGCCAAGTGTCCCCCAGGATTAAATCAAAATCCTGAAGAAGATTGAGGACAAGGCACTTGACTGTATCTTTATATCCCTGAATATGAACAGGGACATCAACAACTCCAACAGGAGTTGTGGTGTCACCATTTGCTAAGGTGACAGAAGACAATTCAGGGATGGTCTCCTGAGGAGGAGAATCCCGAGGGGGATCACGAGAAGAACTCGGTATAATTGAAGGAGAACTATCAGATAAGTTCACCGCTGGAGATGCGGAGAACTCTGTGGGGTCAACCCGTGGTTTGTCCTTATCACGTGCCTGGAGGGCACGAAGGACACGGGCATGTTTCTTAGAAGCTTTATTAGAACATGAGCCTGGCTTTTTAATGCACAGACCCAGTCTGTCACAACACGCTTTACTAATGTAAGCAGTGCCGGTAGCGCCTGTATCGAGAAGAATACTTGCAGGTTGTAAACTAACCTGCCCGGTAACTGAAAAACGTGGTGGTGTATTACCACCAGATGCATATACTTGTTTACTCAACGGTGGATCATAGTACACCGTGAGAGGCCAAGGAGTCCCCGCCAGGTTTTTCCTGGGAGCTCCATCGGCTTGTGGGGAAGTAAAGATACGACTTCCCTTAGTATATGTATATAATTTTTGCATACGTTGTAATGCTGGATTTTTGGTATATACACGCCAGTCTGGTAGGAGTATACAGGCTCCTACATTGGTGGGATACAGGCGCTTTTGTTTAAGATAGTGATCTATAAATTCCTGACCCCTTTTGAAGGGCGGATTCATCCACACAAACTCATTCTCAAGGTCATGCTTGAGAAATGAATCATGCGTGGAGCAATATCTAGGACACAAGGCATTATCGCCTTGGGGATTGGCACACGCATCAAGGGTGAATTGATGCGGACAAAAGCCCTGAAGCTTTTTAAACTTAGTGGCTTTGAGTAACCGATCTTCCACAGCCTGGAGAGAAGTCTCCTGTATATGTTGTGCTTTTGGGATCGGTATATGGGTATAAATAAGATGTTTGTGCACAGATTCAGGTGCCTTAGGCTGAGCTGGCTTACGGGCCAAGGGATGCACAGTATCCCAAGCCTTGAATTTTGCACATAAGGTATTAACATCCTCTGATGAGGTGCCTAGAGTCACCTCAGCAGAAGACATTTGTTTACTAGACAACACAGCACAAGACAGGGAAGTGCTGGCACGTGTGTGGATTTGACAGTCACTCGCAGAATTCGGGTTTACATCAGGCATGTCAGATTGCTGTATTTCAACATTTTCCACACAGTTTTCATTTTCATTCACTTGCTCTACAATATTATAACTCAAAACATCAAAACTATTTGGAGTGAGCAAGGTTGGACTCACCGACCAACTCGGCGCTGGTCGGCCGAGGCTGGCAGGGTTGCACGTGTGCGACTGCCCAGGCGGTCGTGGCCCGTAGCAGCGCGTGCAACGCTGCGCGCGTCGGAGGGCGCTATCCACCTCCGGCGGAAGTCGGCCGGATGCGTCCGGCGTGCCTGCTGGCGGCTGACGGGGTGGCGGTCCGCCCCGTGGGACACCCTGCTGCTGTGCGCGTCCCCACGGAAACGGGTGCACTGATCCCTGTGGATCCCGCCCCACGTCAGGCTTACCGTCCTTCTTGAATTGCAAGAAGGCGGTTTTTCTAATCGGCAAGTCAGGGCTGCGTTTTGTGCCCGTCTGTCGCAGGTTCTTAGACCCGGTGGTACCCTGTGCTTTGCGACTGGCCCACTGGGTATCATATGTGGGACCAATCTGATACAGGTACGCCCTAAGTGCATTATAGTTAGACCAAGGGAGCCCCTCCTTTGTCAGGAGCGTTTCCCTGTACAGGTTGTGGCGCAGCCCTCTTCTCAACTGGAAGATTTTCTGGGCATTGCCTACTGGTTTGCGGCATAGCGCGTACAACTGATCGAGTATTTGGATATAACTTAAAGTGTCAGGTCTCGAAGTATATGGGGCCGTGTGTTTTTCGATTGCCTGGCGGATTTCGTCTTCGGTGCATTTCTGCCCGAAGAGTTGATCCATGCCAGTGCTAAAGTCTTCCCAAGAGATATCCATTTCGGACATCACCTCGGGGGTAGTCTCGACCTTGCGGTCGGTAGCTATTTTGGCCAGCAGTGTGTTCCTGGGGGCTACGTCCAGGAACGTAAGGCCTACTTGGCCCCACTGCTCTTTTGCTAGGCCAATTGCTTTGAAATGGAGTACTAACTCCATTCGAAATGCCAAAAACGGCGTTTCGCCAGTCCACCTTTGTGGTTTAGGGCCCACATTAATTACTTTTGTGGGTGTTTCACCAGCCCTCTGCTGTACTGAGGTGCTGGGTATGTTAGTATTGTCGCCACCTTGGTTTTGGTGGGTAATTTGACCACCTACTAGGTGGTGGTGGACTGACTGGCCACCCAATCTGTCTATGGGCTGAGTACTGGGGTTTACTGTGTATTCCCCCATAGGCACACTAGGTAACCCTGAATTGTCAGCCAACTGTCCCCCATGGGGTACCAGAGGCGTAGAGGAATTAATTAAATTCGAAACATTTGAATTAATTAACGAACGGTTTTCGAAATTTTCTGAAAGCTGACTAACCTGCTGGGGGCCGCCTCGCAGCAACGCCCCCCGGTAGCTCGCGGGGGCCCCAGCCTGCCACCAACCCCCTGGAGGGGTCGGGTACACCCCTGCGCTGTACTGCGCAGGGGGGGCGTACGGCCACTGCGCAGCCTGCGCAGTCGGAGGCGGTGCCCCAAGCTGCGGGTGCAAGGGGGCCCCGCCTTGCCGCGAATTTTGGCCGATCGGGCCCGTCCCGACGGCCGACCCCGGGATCCCGACTCCCTGGGGTCCTCCCGGAGGCGCAGGTGCCGCTGGCGGCACGCCGGGCTGCGCCATGGCCGGGGGATTCGCCGGCAAACCGGGCGCCATGGGAGGCGCCGGCGCCGGGTTCCATTCCGCGGGCCCCGCCGGAAATGGCGCGGGATCGCCGGGGACAGGCCAGCCCGGGTAGGCCGCGTAGGCCTCCTGGGGACCGGCCGCTCCCGGGTACCAGGCAGCAACCTCCGGGCCCCCTTGGATCGGGGCCAGAGGCGCGTTCCATTCCGCCCACTCCGCGGCCCATTCGGGCTCCGCGGAATGGCCCGTCGCACCAAACTCTTGAACTTGAAAATCGTCGGCCATTTCGGCGTCAATCTTGTCCAGTCCCGCTTGCGCGCCGGTGAGGTCCACAACTTCGCGCTCGGGGCCTTGATTGGCTCGAATCGCCGCGGCTATGGCCGTTCCAATTGCGACGGCCTGGGAAATTGCGGCGGCGGACAATGGCCCCTCGCTGGGCCCGGTACCCGCCGCTTGCTCGACCAATTCGGCGGCCCTTTCGGTGGGCCGCGAGGCCGTTGGAGGGGCCTCCCTTGCTGCGGGCTCGCGCGTCGAATCGCGCCTCCCTTCTCGGGAGGTTTCACCTGGCGCCTTCACTCCTCGAACCGGGGCGGGCTGGCCATGGCCGCCCTTTTTGTCCTCCTCGGTTTCCCCGGGTTCTGGCTGCGATCCGTCGCTCCCCGAGTCCTCAGGGTCCGTCCCCTTCGGGCTCTTTCTCGGCGCCTTGGGCGCCCTCCTGCCTCCGCCTTCGGCCGACGATCCCGAAGGATCGCGTCGCCGGTACTCCCGCCGGGTCCCCCCTTTCGCCGCCTCCTCCATCCGCTGGAGGCGGGTGTTGGTGTCCGCCAGCATGCTCGCCAGGTCGGCGAGTTGGCGGCGCAGCTCTGCGGCCTCGGAGGGTGGCGATCCGCCCTCGGCTCTGGTGCCTTCCGCGGGGAATGGCACCTCGCCGCTCTCCCCACCATTACGGCCGGGAGAGGGCGCATCGGGGCCGGATGGCCCCGGAATTTCCCCGGACATCCGCGGGGATGCCCGGGCTTCGGCCCGCCGAGCCTCGGGGCTCGGCGGCCGGGTTGCTTTCGCGGTGTGTCGCGCGAGCGCGCGGGTGGAAGGGCCAGGCCTTGGGGGCCTGGCTCCGAAACCAAATGATACAGGCTAATGCTACGGTGGGCGCCTTCCCGCTAAGTCCATGGACCCACCTCGCCACGGCACGTGAGTCACCATGACTCACGCTGGACCACCCGTTACAAGACGGTATAATATATATATTTATATGTTCTAGTACTTTACGTGGCTTGAGACTACATACATAGTCTAGGGAAGCCAGTCACCCTAGACCAGTGACAAGGGACGGTTTCTAATAATCTAGAGTTCCAATAATGGAACTCAATATAACCTATATTGCCTTAATGGGTTTTAATACCCACACGGCGTATCAACAAGGCATTATCGCCTTGGGGATTGGCACACGCATCAAGGGTGAATTGATGCGGACAAAAGCCCTGAAGCTTTTTAAACTTAGTGGCTTTGAGTAACCGATCTTCCACAGCCTGGAGAGAAGTCTCCTGTATATGCTGTGCTTTTGGGATCGGTATATGGGTATAAATAAGATGTTTGTGCACAGATTCAGGTGCCTTAGGCTGAGCTGGCTTACGGGCCAGGGGATGCACAGCATCCCAAGCCTTGAATTTTGCACATAAGGTATTAACATCCTCTGATGAGGTGCCCAGAGTCACCTCAGCAGAAGACATTTGTTTACTAGACAACACAACACAAGACAGGGAAGTGCTGGCACGTGTGTGGATTTGACAGTCACTCGCAGAATTCGGGTTTACATCAGACATGTCAGAGTGCTGTATTTCAACATTTTCCAGACAGTTTTTATTTTCATTCACTTGCTCTACAATATTATTACTCAAAACATCAAAACTATTTGGAGTGAGCAAGGTTGGACTCACCGACCAACTCGGCGCTGGTCGGCCGAGGCTGGCGGGGTTGCACGTGTGCGACTGCCCAGGCGGTCGTGGCCCGTAGCAGCGCGTGCAATGCTGCGCGCGTCGGAGGGCGCTATCCACCTCCGGCGGAAGTCGGCCGGATGCGTCCGGCGTGCCTGCTGGCGGCTGACGGGGTGGCGGGCCGCCCCGTGGGACACCCTGCTGCTGTGCGCGTCCCCACGGAAACGGGCGCACTGATCCCTGTGGATCCCGCCCCACGTCAGGCTTACTGTCCTTCTTGAATTGCAAGAAGGCGGTTTCTCTAATTGGCAAGTCAGGGCTGCGTTTTGTGCCCGTCTGTCGCGGGTTCTTAGACCCGGTGGTACCCTGTGCTTTGCGACTGGCCCACTGCGTATCGTATGTGGGTCCAATCTGGTACAGGTATGCCCTAAGAGCATTATAGTCAGACCAAGGGAGCCCCTCCTTTGTCAGGAGCGTTTCCCTGTACAGGTCGTGGCGCAGCCCTCTCCGCAACTGGAAGATTTTCTGGGCATTGCCTATTGGTTCGCGGCATAACGCGTACAACTGATCGAGTATTTGGATATAACTTAAAGTGTCAGGTCCCGAAGTATATGGGGCCGTGTGTTTTTCGATTGCCTGGCGGATTTCATCTTCGGTGCATTTCTGCCCGAAGAGTTGATCCATGCCAGTGCTAAAAGCCTCCCAAGAGATGTCCATTTCGGACATCACCTCGGGGGTAGTCGCGACCTTGCGGTCGGTAGCTATTTTGGCCAGCAGTGTGTTCCTGGGGGCTACGTCCAGGAACGTAAGGCCTACTTGGCCCCACTGCTCTTTTGCTAGGCCAATTGCTTTGAAATGGAGTACTAACTCCATTCGAAACGCCAAAAATGGCGTTTCGCCAGTCCACCTTTGAGGTTTAGGACCCACATTGATTACTTTTGTGGGTGTTTCACCAGCCCTCTGCTGTACTGAGGTGCTGGGTATGTTAGTATTGTCGCCACCTTGGTTTTGGTGGGTAATTTGACCACCTACTAGGTGGTGGTGGACTGACTGGCCACCCAGTCTGTCTATGGGCTGAGTACTGGGGTTTACTGTGTATTCCCCCATAGGCACACTAGGTAACCCTGAATTGTCAGCCAACTGACCCCCATGGGGTACCAGAGGCGTAGAAGAATTAATTAAATTCGAAACATTTGAAGTAATTAACGAACGGTTTTCGAAATTTTCTGAAAGCTGACTAACCTGCTGGGGGCCGCCTCGCAGCAACGCCCCCCGGTAGCTCGCGGGGGCCCCAGCCTGCCACCAACCCCCTGGAGGGGTCGGGTACACCCCTGCGCTGTACTGCGCAGGGGGGGCGTACGGCCACTGCGCAGCCTGCGCAGTCGGAGGCGGTGCCCCAAGCTGGGGGTGCAAGGGGGCCCCGCCTTGCCGCGAATTCTGGCCGATCGGGCCCGTCCCGACGGCCGACCCCGGGATCCCGACTCCCTGGGGTCCTCCCGGAGGCGCAGGTGCCGCTGGCGGCACGCCGGGCTGCGCCATGGCCGGGGGATTCGCCGGCAAACTGGGCGCCATGGGAGGCGCCGGCGCCGGGTTCCATTCCGCGGGCCCCGCCGGAAATGGCGCGGGATCGCCGGGGACAGGCCAGCCCGGGTAGGCCGCGTAGGCCTCCTGGGGACCGGCCGCTCCCGGGTACCAAGCAGCAACCTCCGGGCCCCCTTGGATCGGGGCCGGAGGCGCGTTCCATTCCGCCCACTCCGCGGCCCATTCGGGCTCCGCGGAATGGCCCGTCGCACCAAACTCTTGAACTTGAAAATTGTCGGCCATTTCGGCGTCAATCTCGTCCAGTCCCGCTTGCGCGCCGGTGAGGTCCACAACTTCGCGCTCGGGGCCTTGATTGGCTCGAATCGCCGCGGCTATGGCCGTTCCAATTGCGACGGCCTGGGAAATTGCGGCGGCGGACAATGGCCCCTCGTTGGGCCCGGTACCCGCCGCTTGCTCGACCAATTCGGCGGCCCTTTCGGTGGGCCGCGAGGCCGTTGGAGGGGCCTCCCTTGCTGCGGGCTCGCGCGTCGAATCGCGCCTCCCTTCTCGGGAGGTTTCACCTGGCGCCTTCACTCCTCGAACCGGGGCGGGCTGGCCATGGCCGCCCTTTTTTTTCTCCTCGATCTCCCCGGGTTCTGGCTGCGATCCGTCGCTCCCCGAGTCCTCAGGGTCCGTCCCCTTCGGGCTCTTTCTCGGCGCCTTGGGCGCCCTCCTGCCTCCGCCTTCGGCCGACGATCCCGAAGGATCGCGTCGCCGGTGCTCCCGCCGGGTCCCCCCTTTCGCCGCCTCCTCCATCCGCTGGAGGCGGGTGTTGGTGTCCGCCAGCATGCTCGCCAGGTCGGCGAGTTGGCGGCGCAGCTCTGCGGCCTCGGAGGGCGGCGATCCGCCCTCGGCTCCGGTGCCTTCCGCGGGGAATGGCACCTCGCCGCTCTCCCCACCATTACGGCCGGGAGAGGGCGCATCGGGGCCGGATGGCCCCGGAATTTCCCCGGACATCCGCGGGGATGCCCGGGCTTCGGCCCGCCGAGCCTCGGGGCTCGGCGGCCGGGTTGCTTTCGCGGTGTGTCGCGCGAGCGCGCGGGTGGAAGGGCCAGGCCTTGGGGGCCTAGCTCCGAAACCAAATGATACAGGCTAATGCTACGGTGGGCGCCTTCCCGCTAAGTCCGTGGACCCACCTCGCCACGGCACGTGAGTCACCATGACTCACGCCGGACCACCCGTTACAATACGGTATAATATATATATTTATATGTTCTAGTACTTTACGTGGCTTGAGACTACATACATAGTCTAGGGAAGCCAGTCACCCTAGACCAGTGACAAGGGACGGTTTCTAATAATCTAGAGTTCCAATAATGGAACTCAATATAACCTATATTGCCTTAATGGGTTTTAATACCCACACGGCGTATCAAAAATTGGTCGGCATCTGTTATACATTCTAGTGTTGGGAGCTCAAACTTGACTGCATAATGGCGCAGCTGCTACTTGTGCAAGTAGCACCTTTCATCCTGTAACCCTGCCAAGATGCGACCCGGCTTCCAGAATCTTAAAAGTCCTTTTCTGTGATATTGCTTCCCCAAGGTTGGGGAAGATCAGCCAATGGCCAGAGCCTTGAACGGCAACTCTAACACCTACGCTGAGGACTGGCATCGACCGGAGCATCTCCAGGCCCATGCTTGTCCAGAGCCATACTGGCCATATCAGTTGTGCTACTTTGGCCTACCGGCCAGTGGCCTTCAGAAACACCCCGTAACAAAGGTTTGCCTTTCTTTGTGATGCAACCCACTTGTGAGGTTTCCTGACGAAGTGGCACGTCAGGAGGCCAGTGATAGGATCAGCAAGGATGGCTTCGCAGCGAAGCAACGAAAGGACAAGCTTTTGATCGGGCATGGACGGTGCCATATGCTACAACTCTCAGGGCCGGTCACTTGGGCAACCGTTCGTCCTGCGATGGGTGGTGCGCGGCGCCGTGGATCCCACTGCCGACTGCCGGCTACGCGCTGCTGAGGGGGCCCGCGGGCACTGTTTCCGGGCTGGTGGTCCGCCGGCCCGCAGGCCCCAGGAGGCCGGCCCTGCCAGAATCTCGCCACCCGCGCGATCAGCGCGACGGGCGGCACGCGGCGCGATGGATCCCCATATCCGGCCGCCAGCTACGCGCTGATGAGGCGCCTGCATGCGCTATTCCCGAGCTGGCGGTCCTCCGCCGGCCCAACTCCGCCCCTCCCCGCCAGAACCGCGCCACCCCCGTGATCAGCGTGGCGGGCAGAGCGCGGGGCGATGGGGCCCCAGCGCCAGCTACCAAGACCTGCGAATAAGGGCCACTGGGCACCCTCGAACGAGCACGCCACCAGCGCAGTGAGCGGGCCGCCAGCAGGTCCAATGGGCGGTCCCTAGAGGTGGCCCCATCTGTCCGTCCCCAACAGAATTTGTTTGGCTCCGTTAAAATTCTGTGCAATCAACAGAATTTATGAGGGAGCCACAGAGAAAAAAAGCGTTTTACAGAAACGGGTAGGGCCATACTGACGTCAGCATAGACAACTACAGAAATCCACATAGCCTTACAGAATGAAACCAAGTGTTACAGAATTCGCGCCGCCGTCTACGGATGATAGGCACCCACAACAGAACCGCTGACCGGACCACAAAGGTCGACAGAATTCCATAAAAAATCGATGGCAATCGCTGCCAGGAAGAGCCCGCACTTATGATTTATAGTATGCTGTGATGATGTGTTCTGTGTGTGTGCTGCCTCCAGCCAAGTACCGGCAGCGATCGCTGCTGGGAAGGGCCCGCACTTATGATTTATGGTACGCCGTGATAATGTGTTCTGTGTGTGTGCTGCCTCCAACCAAGTACTGGCAGCGATCGCTGCCGGGAAGGGCCCGCACTTATGATTTATAATATGCCGGGATGATGTGTTCTGTGTGTGTGCTGCCTCCAGCCAAGTACCGGCAGCGATCGCTGCTGGGAAGGGCCAGCACTTATGATTTATATTACGCCATGATAATGTGTTCTGTGTGTGTGCTGCCTCCAGCCAAGTACTGGCAGCGATTCGATACGCCTCTATTTGCGACAAGCTTCCAGAATCTCAAAGTCCATGACGGATGGCAACGGAATGCCAGGAAAGGCAACGGAAAAAAAACATCTTTACAGAAATTGGTGGCTGCAAACACCCCCTTGACGGACAGCTCCAGAGCCAAAAAACTGGAAGCTGACGTGGCATGAACGGCAACAGAAAACCAGCCCCGGCAAAACAACAGAAAAGTGACGGACGGATTTTTTGTCTTGGAAAAAAATACGGACAGAAAATAACAGAAAAAAAGCTGAGCGGCCACGTCTAGCGGTCCCGGCGGTCGCTCTGGTTCGCAGCTGCCGGCGCCCCGCAAACGGGACGAGCGGCCGGAGATTCGCCAACCTGTCTTCGGTCGCAGCTCCGTGCTCACTTTGGGGCGCGAGGCGCCCCTCGCAAGTGCTCCTGGGTCCACGGCCCGTGGCTGCGCCGCTGGCCGCGCCACCATCGCTGATCGCCGGCGCTGGCGCCGGCGTGTGGGGCGGGGCGCCCCTGGCGCCACAATGTACTGGGCGAAGCCCTGGGATATAAGGCTATATCCCGGGATATGAGGCAAAAACGCTCCATACAGACTGGGATATAAGGCCGTTTTACCCCCGATTGCCTATATCGAGAGGCAGAATGGAGCAGCAGTTTGGCCGACAATCTTTCTGTGCAATGTCAAGAAAGTAGGCAACCGTTTTCGTCTGCCCGAAACCGCACCGGAAGCCATCACAGTACATAGTCACTGCACAAACAACTTGCTAGAGGCCTGCGGCACAGGCACAGCTGGAGAGAGAGGCAGTCGAAGGTTCACCGTCGAAAGCGGGACTGACACTGCTGAGGTGGCGCTTCTGAGTCCAGCTGAAAGCCGCCAATGGGAAAACGTCCGTGTCAAATGACTCCCCATCTTACCGTCCAAGTTAGATGGCCTCCCATCTGACCCATCTATGTAAGCCCTTGAGTGGGTTATGCACAACACCTCAGCAACGAGGCACCAATGCTTCTGCAGACCGTGTAGGGCGCCGTCATCATGGTGCTCGTCGCGGAAAAAATATTACTGCCTGCACCAAATCGGTGACTGCTTGCACCAAGTCACGTGACACTTTGTCCTAACCTCAATTTTAGGGTTAGGTTTAGTTTCAGGGTGAGTTTTAGGGTTAGGGTGAGGGTTAGGACAGGTTTAGGTTTAGGGTTTAGGGTTTAGGTTTTAGGTTAGGTTAGTTTGGACGGAGTTGGACATGAGGTGCACGTGACTTGGTGCAAGAAGTCACCGATTTGGTGCTGCCAGTAATTTTATGCCCTCGTCGCGCGTATGAATGTCACGATGCCGTCATCGGGAAAGTGCAACAAGTTCCCCAGCCATCGAGACCCCAAGCAGCCATTGCTGCGCGCAAACCGACGCTCCCGGCGCAGGGATGGGGCAACAGGTTCACGGCCTCCCCAAAAAGGCTTCAGAGGATGAGTGCGCCAGCCTGCACAAGGCGTCGCTCAAATGTGAGACGCCCACCGGAGTCGGCGCGCCGCTCTTTCGACTCGGCAAGGGGCGACGCCGCTGCGTCTTAATCTGATCTGGTGCCAGGTATCGAGGAGAATTTGTCGGACCGGTCGAAATGCAAGGAATTCTTCGAGCGCTACAAGGCCTGCAGGCGTGTGGAGGTGAGAGCATCCCGAACAGTTTGATGGATGGCCGGCTGTGGTTGTGGCGCGCTGTTTGGCGAGAAGCCGTCACTGCATGACGTGCTGCAGGAGGAGACTGATGGACGTTCATCCTCGTACGGAACGTTGTACATGACTTCGCGTAACTGCGTTGTGGTGCGCTGGTGAAACATTTCTTGCAAGCAACGGTCATAAGGACGGGTGTTTGGAATTCGCTGTCGTGGTGATTGAAAGATCGCCTGCTGTGAGAGAGTTCCAACTATTACCTGGGAATCTTTGGACAACACTTGATCACAAGGTAACGCAACATGAATCGGGTACAAGGCGTTGGAGGGCTACGGATTGACGTCAGTGTTTGTTCTGGAATCGGCACAATATTCTGACAAGACATCTTGACAGTTCATTTGGTTTTATTAACCAGGATTTTTGAAACGCTATCTTGCACCTCAAGGCCATGACGGGAAAATTCCATGCAAACTTTTGTTCTAGAACTCATTTTACTTCCTCTTCAATCAAATGCATGGTGAATTACTATCAAAAAAGGACACTGCTTTATAGTCAGGCCACCGCATACTGCAAGTTCTGGGATGAAGCACATGCACAGTGTGTTTGCCTTCATTGAGAGCATTTAAAACTGTCTCAGAGGCCTGATAGTGGCCAAAATGGTCTCAGGGTAAAGTTGCCACGCCCCTTTGTTGCTGCCCTTGGCTGGTGTTGTGGTGACTGGCCACCATGTCTTGTTCCTGCAGAATGAGAATCGGCGTCAGAGACGCATAGAGGAGCGAGGGAACTCCTCAATTTGGTGACAATGGAGGAAGCTGCCAGCTGCCAGTAGCAGTTCTACGTCTCATTTGCCAAAATATGTGGACTTGAATTGGCTTGACAGCACGTGTGGAAGAAGTGGATTGAGAAGAAATCGTGTATGCACATGGATGCAGCAAACAGCCGGGATCGTCCGCCAATGATGCAAAGAAACGGCATACAGCGGCTCCGCTCCAACCACATGCAAAGGCAGCTTGTGTGGGAATTGTAGCGTACGTTGTCACCCGTTGTTTGCCATTGCCGACAAATCTGTCGAATTGTGTCAGCGAAAATGGCGAGTAAACGTCACATGACAACTTGTGTGAATGCGTAAGCTTGCATTTTAGAGTCTTGCGCAACCATGCTCACCTCGCACTGAGTTACCTGTCCAGGGATGAAACTGTGTTTATCAACCGTAAATTAGGCAAGATGCACCTCTGCCATGACTACAGGATTGCACTGCAAGGCATTGCATGGAATTATTTTGCAGTGTCCGAAACTCTGGAAATGATGTTTTGCCGCGGGTGCCTGCTTTTGGACTCTGATGGGGAAATTGGCACGTCAGCATCTGGTTCTCAGTTTGGGGGGTGTTGGAATGTTCAGCATCAGACCACCATCTCCTCAGTTGGCACCCAAGAAGGCACAACACATCATGCTGGAGAGATTTTCTTGAAGAAAAGCCTCTGATGTCTCCAACAAAGCAGCAACAAAGAGAAATGAGAAGCGTGCTCCTGCAGATTGCCCGCCAATAACAAATGCTAACCATTAACGATCACTGGCGTTGTCCCACGCCTGTCCAGAATCGAACTCCTGTGTTTTTGAAATCTCCCATCAGCCTATGTCAGCAGTCTGCAGCCAAATAGCACCTCCATCAACAGTGTAGCGACGGGATATGTATGCATGGGTTTGTCTGCCCCCGCACACACTGTCTTCTGTCTACTTCGCAATTATTGGGACAGTATGGGCATATACACAGTATGGGCAAGCGAAACGATCCGCCAAGATGCCAGTTCATAAACGGCACGAAGCTCGTGTCACCACAGAAGTAGCCGTCAATCCAGCAGTCGGCTGCCAACAGCCGTTGCCCCATGCTGGAAGCTTCAGCTCCTACTGCTCGTGGGCCTGCATGCTCTGATCGTGAGCATTTCCTCTGCCCCGATGCCATGCAGTCTGGGACCCGGACTTGGCAACAGGGCCGTCCATTTCGGGGCTCAGATGAAATGTTCACGGTGTTGTCGATGTGGTCCGTGCTCCGGCAGTGGCCACCCTGTCAGGGAGCAAAGGAGGCCAGAGGTTCAGGCTTTAAAGGGCGTGCAGCGCGGTGTGCCTCGAAGGTGCCCTGCTTGTCGATACCGCTCGCGTCGTGTCCTTGGACGCACGTCTCACGCGGCCTTGCAGGCGCAGGGCAGCGTTGGGTCATTTTTCAGCAGAGGAAAACCCACGAGTCAAACAGGTGCACCGCGGCGCGCTGGCTGATCATGGACGCGAATGCCTACGTAATGTGACCGTACGTGATGTCACAGGCAAAAGTCAGGATTTGGAGAGACCCAACCGGCCTGTCGACAGGGGGACTTTGTGACGCCGCAACCACAGCAGCTCGCAGGCAGCCCACCATCCTGCTGGCGGAGGCCGCTCTCCGTCTCTCGCCTCCCATCGCCTTCTTTTCGCTTCGCCATCTCACGGAGGCCATGGCTCGCGAACCTTAAGGCCTTGCTGCCGGAGGACAATGCTCATGTGGCTTGCGGGCCGCTTCGGAAACGGAGTATTTCTGCATCGTTCCCGAAACGGGCAGTTGAGAAGCAGCCACGTGCTCACCCGGAGCTGTCAGCGCCACGCAGAAGAGGGGATGGCCACAAGATGGCATGCCAGGCAACCGTCAGAATGCCCTGCACATTTGGCATGGCCTGGTTCACGCAACTTACTCGCGACGCACGCAAGTCGCACGCTGAGGACGTGCTCGGCATTTGGGATAGCTTCTGCGGGCCTTCCTGGCGTTCGGACGCCGAGGCTGCCCTTGCGAACAGCTCGTGCACTTGGGTCGAATGCAACAGCAGCTGTGTTGCAGCGGAGGGACGAAGCTGGAGAGGATGGGCCCCTCCTTGTGATGAGCGTTGAAGGTAGAGCGATTGAGCGTACTGGCTGAACGTCCGCTAAGTTGCTATCAGCAAAGTGTTTCAAAACACTCGGGTCAACGGGGGCATGCTGGCAACATGGGAGCCCTCTTACCAACAAAAAACTGCTGTTCCGTGTGGTCCAACAAAGCCAAATCAGCATATGTTCAGGGCAAAATGTGGGTGGGTGCTCTCACTGGAAATTTGTGTCAATGTAACTGCTGGTGCACGCCAACCCAATCCATTGTGGAGTGCATTGCATCATGCACTGGGATGCCGCGGTTCAGTCAAAAGCACTTCCTTTGGGGAAGCCGATACAGTACAAACGGATGACCACCCATGCTTATCTGAGTGCCTGCGTTGACAATTTAATTGCACACCTTTTCAGTCCTGCTCCACCTGCAAGCTGTAAGTCGTCTTGCTTGGATGGGCAATAGTCGGGAAGGTCTTCCTATGAATTGCATGGTCGTTGAATTATCGAAATCATCTGGTCTTGACATTTGCTGTATTTTTCCCCCAAGGCATGAAGTGTGCCAATTGCGTTGCAAGGGTCAAGAAACTCATAGAGGAAAACAATGAAGTCGCAGAGGTGGGCGAAGGACTGCTTCTGATTTCGGCCTTGTGTTGGCTGAAGCGTTTCTGTGAATCGAAGAGGTTCTCTATGACCACTGCCGCAAATTTGCTTAATTAGTGCAAGCATCTGCAAGGGGGAATGGTGACTGGGGTGCAAAAATTGTGCATGGCAGCCAGCAACAACAACTGTGTACTTCAGCTGGAATTTATGAACTGCGATCACAGTGCACAGTTGCTTTATGAGAGCTCGATCGAAATCGGGCTGCATAGCGGTGTGGCTGCAAGTGTTGTGACCAGTCCCCAGTGTGCATTGTGCAGGGCAACGTCCTGTTGTTGCTGTCTCCAAGTGTGAGATGAATGCCTATTTTTCTGTGGAAAATACATTTCAATTGTCATGGCTACCTACCTGGTGGCAGCCTCTGAGAGAGGGCCAGTGACAACTGGGATTGTTGCCCAGTGCAGGCGACGGTGAACTTGGCAGTGGGGACTGCCTTTGTTCAGGTGACGACAGGGAAGGGTGGCAATGCAACATCTATTGGCAGAAATGTAGCAGAGGTGCGAACCTGACGTCAAGGTGGATGCAAAGTCGATGCAGTGCTTATAAGAGTAGATGTCTTGCAAGAATGATCATGACCATCCAACCATCCTGATTACGTATTTATTGTATTTGAGGCACCAATCGCTTGCACCACGCCAACTTTACCTGTGCTTGGCATGAAGTGCCACAGACAACTGGAATGATCAGGATGGCAGCAGCCCTGTGCTGCCTAAATCTTCTCTCTGACCCACCAACATATGCTGACCAGGTGCTGACCAACAACGGCTATCCAGCCACTCTCTCAAATGGAGCTCAAACAAGACAACAAGCACCCGACAATGATGTTGGCAAGAAGTGGAAGACCCTCACTGCGATAGGCATCCCTTCTGCGTTTTTGGCTGCATCTATGCTGGCACATGTTGCACATGTCCTGACATCCTGTCCCCCCTGGTTGCAGATCTTTGGCAGCATGCAGTTCCAGTTTGGCCTATCTTTGGCATTGATGTTAGGTATGGCTGGTGGCTGCTGTTTCTTGTGCATGCTGCAATTTCGTTCCTGCCCATCGAACGTGTTATGTGGATGGGATGCATTGGTTGTGGAGTCGGTGGATGTGTTCAGCATGGGTACATTGCTTGTTCAACGCATGTCATTCATTCAAGATTGTTCTGAGGCTTGACATGACTCCAGTGTCACAGCTTTCGTACTTGTGCATTGGCACTTGCTTCGTCCTGTTGTGCACAACATTCTGCAGAAATTGTCTTGAGATGGGGGTATGCAGAGACAATAGCCTGGATATGAAGCTTTCTGAATTGCAGAGGGGTTGCTTATCTTGCATCGCCTGGCTGGCTGCATTTGCAAGGGAAAATGGCAATCGCAGCACGTGCTTCATGCCGTGATGCTGGTTGAGCATGAAGCACCACCGATGACAGCTCACCTTTGGCCCATGCTTGCCTGGCTGTGGAGCTCATGTCATTGTCATTCAGTTTTCGAGCCTCGGATTTCAATCTTTTGTAGGCCCCGCAAGGAACATTCTGTCAGGAGGGGTATCTCGTTTGCTGCGTCGGAGCCCAGACATGGACACACTTGTGGGAATGGGGGCAATAGCAGCCTTTGCCATGAGCTGTGTTTCTGTCATGCTACCGCGCCTTGGATGGCCAGCATTCTTTCATGAGCCAGCCATGCTGCTGTCAGTTGTTCTCCTGGGAAGAGCTTTGGAAGCATTTGCAAGGACAAAGGTGAGCGACAAAGAGCTGTGGAGTAGCAGTTGCTCTTTTTCACTCTTGGCATTGAGAAAAGTCCATGTGTATCGCAACGTTTTGAGGAGAAGCCACTGCCCTAAGAAGTTCAAAAATGCCTATCCCATTCATGGCCTTGTTGCTGCAGGCCTGTATTGAAGAGGATTCTCTTTGCATAGTGGTATCTGTGGTTGAGCTATCAGTTTTTGAAAGGCCCAGGCACACAAAAGAAGACCATGTTTCACGTGAGTGGAATGAATGAATCCAGGGGGTCGTGCTGCCTTGAATTGCTAGATGCAGTCAGCACTTCAGTCCATGTCTAAGAGAGAATTTGCTGGTAATTGAGCCATCAGCTCAAACGTACAGGCAACAGATGCACCACTGGTGCTCTTTCAATCTGAAACATGTTTCGTGATCATCTGCAGGCGTCCGATGACTTAACAGCTCTGCACAAGCTGCTTCCAGACCAGGCAAAGGTGGTGTGGTCTGGGAAAGTCCACAGGGTGCCGATACAGGCTGTGGGCCCAGGCATGGAAATAGTCGTTGGCCCTGGGGATCAGATCCCTGTGGATGGCATTGTCACTTCTGGCTCTAGTGCTGTAAACGAATCAGCTGTCAGCGGAGAAGCCATGCCCATTCCCAAGTCTCCAGGTGAAGAGATAGATGGCTGCACACGTGCTGCCATCGCCTGACTGGGCAGTAATCTACCAAATTTGGACAAGACTGTCGAAAGGATGATGGACGATGCACATATGCACGGGCCGCTGTGCAGCTTGTGCACTTTTGCCCATGAGCTCACCTGCAGGCACTCTCTATGCACGTGTCTGCAACACACTGTTGGGATTTTGATGGATGGACAGGCTGTGGTGTGCCATGGGCGTGCCAGTGGCCATATGTGTCCCTTGTCCTTGAGTTCGCCTTATTGACCCCGTCCCAAGAATACGCTTCAGCACATTCGTTGCGCCTGTAAAAGCATTAATTCATCGTCAAACACGTGTTATTGAGCGTGACTGGGTCGGTTCTGGCACTGAAATTGAACTGTGTAGGTGACAAGGTGATCGCCGGCACAATCAACTGTGGTGGGATGGAGCTCAGGGTGGATGCCCAACGGGTTGGGCAGGACACCGCAATGGCAAGGATCGTTCGACTGGTGGAGGAGTGCCAGGGGCGGACGCCCAGCATTCAGAGGCTGGCTGACAGTGTTGCTGGGATTTTCTCATGGGGTGTTTTGGCAGCTTCAGGGATGACAGCACTGTTCTGGTTATTAATGGGTCCCATTCTTCTCCCTCAAGTAAGCTCAAGGCTCGCTGGATGGGAATGATCGGGACCCTGGACATGTGATACCCTGAAACCTTGACAAATTCTTGTGTGTGCTTTGTGGTCAATTGGTCACTGACTTCAACATGCGACAGTCCTTATGTTAGCTTGTACAGACTGCTGGCTTGCATCAGCGACTTCCAGCAGCAGGCAAGGTTTCTCAGGTCTGCTCGGACTGGGCATCAGTGTGTGCATGCTGAAAGGGGCAACAAGAAAGCCTGTAGGACTGCCTTGCTGCAGCAATGATGTACGTCGATGCCTGCCCCAGGCATCTGACAGCCTCCAACCAGGTCTCCTGATAGCGTCAGAAGCGATTTGTCATCTTGATGGGCTTGCCTTCAGCTGACGGGTCTTCTTTTGTCCTCCCTGGGCTACTGCCTGAGGAACCTAAGTTGTGTGACCTGCATAAACTCACCTGTTCCTGTAGGTGCCCGCACTTCATTGGTTTCTGGGACAGTGTCAATCGTCACTCGCTTGCAATGCCTTCCCTTGTACACCAGACTTGTGCATGAGGATGGTGGACTGCTGGGGAAGAATTCAGTGAAGCCCGTTGAATGCCCATTGATTGAATTGATGTGATATTCAAGAATTTGTGAAGTGATACACCCAAGCAGTCTGTACACTGTATGCTAGCAGTAACAGCATCCTATTTCATCAGGTGGCATCTGGCTCTGCGGCTTTGCTTCTCAGCGCTCAGCTGGCCTGCAATGTCTTGGTCGTTTCGTGCCCATGTGCACTTGGGCTGGCAACCCCAACAGCTGTACTTGTGGGCACCTCCCTTGCAGCTCGGTCAGGCCTTGTCATTGGAGGCGGCGATGTCCTTGAACGCGCCGGAAAAGTGGATGCAATCGTGTTTGACAAGACTGGGACTATCACAATTGGCCGGCCTGCTGTGTCAAGTGTGGTGGTCACTTCGGATGGACACTCGCAAGATGCTGTGCTTGCTTTAGCCGGGGCTGTGGAACAGCAGTCAACGCACCCATTGGCTCAGGTGATGCCCACAGCATTGGCAACAGATCACGAGAGCAATGCACTCCTGTATTGGTTACCGGTAGAATTTTGTTGTGCATTGTGCCAAGAAAGATTCTGTTGACGTGTGCCTTTGCCAGTTGCTCATTTGCGGGAACATAGCTACCTATGAACTGCACGTACTCTGACATTAAGACTTCGCAATTTTTTGACAGCATGGAAATTCACAGCACGAATGGAAGATCTTCGTGCTCAGAATATGTAGAGCATGAGACAAACATACTACCTCGGTCCCAAAAATATTGTCGCTCTTCTAATCTTGCTATAAACTTTTCAGGGTCAACTCAATTAGTCAATCTTCAACCGGAATCGGATTCCTTGGTGGATTTTGGGTTGATGTGGATCTTGGCTATATCAGTCATCGCCACACAGCAAGCACTTGACAGCTTCATCAAAAGCGACCCAGTCCATCTCCGTAAGGGAAGGCACTATTTTGAATTTTGTCCCCTTAACGTCAAATTGACTTTAAGCTCAGACCGCACCTCCCCCCCTCCTTGGCGTCAATCGTTATTTCGATTCCCGGGCGACTCACTACCTAATAATGCCACACAACGTCAATACCGATTTCAAGGAAAAAACGACCGAAACTGTGGCGATTGCAGTTACTTGAAAAATGGGGTGCCAAAAGCCATTATAGGCAATAGGAGCAGCCCCAGAGCCTGAAAATTGGTCCATTCTAGAGTCTTCCTCGACGATGGAAAGTTTGGGGGAGGCCTTACAGCAAGTTATGAGCTGTTCGCAGTTGATCAGCGGCGGTTTTGTGCATCTTCCCACCTTATTTTGATTTTAGCGCAATTACATAATCTCTTAGCGTCAATGACTGGACACACCATCCCCCCTTACGTCAATTTGACGTTAAGCGTACCAAAATCAAAATAGTGTCTTCCCCAAGGGCCTCAACTCCCCATAGTTTTGTGCTCACGTTATCCCCACGTGTGCCAGCCTACTTTCCCGAAATTGTTGAAGAACCTTGTTGTGGGCAATAAGTAGGCACTGCTATGACCTTTCAACAGTTTTGGCATCATTGCAGTCATACTATTTGTGGTCCATCTCTTCCGCTATGTTGATTAGTGTCTTCGAATTTCTCAATTTCAACGACGTGCCAATGGCACCAACCTAGCTATGTTGGTGGGCCTATCGGCTGCTTTGGGGTTCGCATATGCATGCACAGGCTTCCTAACCTTGTTGCCTCAGCCAGTTCAATGCTCTTGCGCTAATCTAGGTGCCTCATGACCTTTGGCCACAACATGCGCACAATTCTTGTTGACACACAAAAATATGCAGCAGACCCGCATCGTTTGCTCTACGGATTCTGCTTTATATTCTGCTTTTGAATTCAGCCGAATCTTCAATGTATTGCAAATCACCAGGTCAATCATCTTTCCTGAAACAGCTCAGCTTGATACACCGCCTTTGACAGGCAAGACGTGGTCGCCATGCTCCGCCCGAGTTCTCGACGAAACGGAAAGTCGCATTGCAACTCTTGCTCACTTATCGCAAGAACGGCGGCGCCATTTGCAGTGCTGGAGGGCTCTACATAGAGCTTCCAGTGTGATTCGTCGCAGTTGTTTTGGTCGAATTTTCTGACTGCACGTTTTGACCTTCGCTTGCTCGAAATTAGAAAAGTGACAATGCTTTTGGGACAATGTAGTATCTGAGCCTGCATGTGGCGGTCCAGGCCATTGTCTCTGCATGCAAGCTTCGTAAACTTGAGGTCAAAGCACTGGATACAGGATCATTCCGGCAAGAAATTAGTGGAGGAGTGGAAGGTTGTTTGGATGGCAGTTTGCTGGAGGTTGGGAGCATGGAGTGGTTAGAACAAAGACAAAAACCTGACTCAGTGTGTGGCGCGCCCAATCTGGGAGTGGAGGAAAACAAGGCTTCCACCATGGTAAGTTCTTTGGTTGTCGATGGCGGCACCTTGCGGACCTTGAGATCCGAATTGAAGGCTTGCACCCAAGATGGGCTGATCAGTCAATTGGATTGACTTCCATGTGCTGGCAAAGACACAGTTGGCTATGGTCATTGTGAGCGAGCTTACCAATGACAGAGGATCACGAGCACAAACTTATTGCAAAGTTGGTGGAAATGAGGCAGTTGCAACATGTTCAATAGATCGTTGCCTTCCAAGCGATGCTGGGCTTAACAACACTGGGCCTTGTTTTTCTATGGCAGGCATACCCGACTTTGGGCATCCATTGCCTGGAAACATCTGGCCGGTTTGATTTGGGATGTGTAAGACAGCTAGGCCACCAAAACATGTGATTCCATCCCCCTGGAATGGCGTTTGCCGTTCTGCCTTTCCGTTGACAGTTTTGTTGGAAGACGAGCTAGTTGGGGAGTACCTTGGTAAGGAACATCCAAGCACACGCCGTTTCTGTACCCCTTTTCATCTGCCTCTTTGTGCTTGCATCTTGCAGAGCATTGGCTCCTGTTTTGCGCATATTCTCATGCATTCGGAGACTATTAGATTCTCCCATGGGTGGGAGCACAGTCCCAAACATTTTGACTTTTTGCTGCAGTTTGTCTCTTGCTGCTTGTGGGCTCCAACTCGTGTTTCGCTGCTATCTGCGACAAGCGCAGTGCAATTGGCCATGCAGGGAAACTGGAACTCTTGTGTATACGAAGGCCATGCATTAAACAGTGCTTGCCATTGTCGCTAGACGTTACCCTGGACCCCGCAATTGTGTCGAGTTGCTGGCAATCGCTATATTCATTTTGAACATGTGATGGTAGGTCCATGTGCGCTATGATGGCCGTGTGATTGGCGCCATCTGCATCGAGGACGAGGTGCGCAGTGAAGCTGCTGGCGCCATCTCAAGGTTGAGGAATCTGGGAGTCAAGCACGTGGTGATGGCTTCAGGTGCAGTGGAAAGTCCGTGCATTGGCTACCGCTGTGGCGCGAAACCAGTTCCCACGATGGGAGTAATTTTAGTGTGCGGTGGGCTGACCGGTGCGCAATGGGCCATACGGTCTCACCTAATAATAGAGTAGCAATCAATTCAAAATAGAAGGCATAGCGATTAAGAGGTACGAGAGGGTGTGGGCAGCTTGGAAAGCACAGGCAGGGGCCTGAATACGACCTCAAATTCTTCTGAATGTCCTACTCCATTTGCATTCCGCCTTTCCATTCGTGTTTCCATTGCGTTTTGGACACATTTGTTCCGGACATTTGTTTCTTTGCCGACCCATTAAACTGTAGATCAACACAGAGCAACGTGAAGCGTTGGATAATATATCAGTCAACGGTCTCCAGTTGTGCAATGAGATCGTGCCACTACTGAGCCATCTTAGAGATAAAAGGCTCATCGGGGGGCGGCGAACGTTTCTGGATGGTTCCAGTGTTTGGTACTTGGTACAAGGTCTTTGGCACACTTTTTGGGACCGTGACTGCATTGGCGGAGATTGGCGAGGTACATCCACAGGAGCTGTGGCGTGGGGATGCGCAGGACTGGGTCCTTCACCGAGAGGCCGTTGCTGATTATTGTTACTTTAGGTGACCATCGAGGCCCCTGCCTTGCAATCGCAAGGGAGGTTGGCATAAGAGGAGGCGACGTCTTTTGGAGGACATCCCCCGAAGAGAAAGTCGCCATTGTTAAGCGGCTGCAGGCTAAGGTATCACGCGCTGTGTGCGCTTCTTGATGATTTAGAATCGCGGCAGGAATGGAGCAGCAATTGTCGCAATATTGCTTCGAATGAATCCGACGAGTGATAGCAAGAAACTGCGACATATGAATTTTGTACCCATGTGTGACTTTGCTTGATTGATGAATAGGAAGGCCTACAAAGACTCCAGGCAGCGCTACTCGGGTAGCTGCTCCGGTTAATGAATTGTGTGTTTTCGCTTCCAGGGCTATGCAGTGGCTGTTGTTGGGGATGGAATCAACGACGCAGCATCCCTTGCCCAGGCCGATGTGGGCATGGCGATGTCAGGTGGACTTGCCTCGGCTCGCAGTGCCTCAGATATTGTGCTGTCGGGCAACTCTGTCGCCCAGGTGAAGGGGTCATTCGACAATTGATAAGCTTCATCCAATAGCCCATTGTCCCAGACCATGGTCAATGCATAGCTCCGTTCCGTTGTGCAGGAACTAGTCAGCAGAACATTAGCACCGTCAACACACAGCAGACAAGCATGATACGTCGCTGTACCACTTTGTAAAGGAACAAGAACAATAAATTGATACAGTGTTCAACAATGCTCTGTCTGCTGTGGTGAATCCATTTTCTCTTGCGATGGGCGCTAGCAGTTGATTTTCTCTTGGGCGTCCTGGGCATCGCATATGTTTTGTGGAAGGCTAAAATTCTGCTGTTTGTGAAAACACTGTGGCTGCAGTTGCATGATGTAGGCGACGTCGTGCTGTGACATCACCGTACAGTCACAGCCCCAAATGCTCTGTTGCCTGTATTGACCACATTTACACATGGAAGTGTGATGGATCCTGCTGATGTAGGAGATGCATTTTGCATGACTTACATATTGACCTTCAGGCGTGCACTCGAAGAGAATAGAATTTCCTTGTCTGTCCTCCTCTGCAGGTGCCTGAGGTCATCGAATTGAGTCGTGCAATTCTGGGCAAGATCAGAGAGAATTTGGCATGGGCCTTTGGCTACAATGTTGTTGCCATTCCAGTCGCGGCCGGTGCTTTATTGCCAGGCTATGGAGTGATGTTGACACCATCCATCAGCGGGGCCCTGATGGGCATGAGCTCTCTTGCAGTGGTGACAAACTCGCTGTCTCTTCAGTTGCGAAGGAAAGCTGGTCGATAGGAATACGTCGACGCGCAGTTTCAGCTCTTGTTATCCTGGCAGCGCAGCCCGGTGGGTGCCGCAAATGTCCGATACCCTTCGTGTCTGGCATGAAGTCGTCAAGATAATGAAGCCGATGAAGGTATGAAGCCGTGAAGGTCATGGAGGTCGTAAAATCAGGGGTTCGTGGAGGTCATGAAGCCATAAAGCTCTTGGAGGTCATTTTCGAGTTCAGGGTGTTTTTAACTTCAGGGTTTATGTCCTTGGCACCCTTCATGGCCTTCATATACGGTAATGATAGGTATGGGACAATCCTCGCGGGAGCATGCATGCACGATGGCAACGAGCAACGACGATCAACAGTCCACTGTCAGTGAGGGTTGCCTGGCGTGTTTTGGACCAAGAGAATATGGGTAAATGTGTGCACCATGGTAGACGAGGCTTGAGACATCAATCATGCAGCATTGTCTGACAATGCAGGAGGCGAGCGGCAAAACTCAATGGATGCGAGACATAAAAACGTTCTTGGATGTGTCCACGTCCGTCATCACTGCAAGGTGCAAGGGCACCACCTTCTCTTGTAGAGGTAATTTGATTGGTTACAACACCATGAACGTCCAACCTAATGCTGTGTGCACACTTGGCCCCGTTAGGAAAATGATGTGCAATGTTGTGGATACAATGGGGTACATACAGCCCGCAATGGTTGGAGACATCACGCTGCCGGATGTTCAGTCTCCATCCCATGCAGTTGGTAACAACGTGGTTGCCATGCAGCAATGACAGAGTTCCAGGAGTTCAAGGAAGCGAAACATCTGTCAGCAACAATCCCTTGCACATTCAGGGAGAGAATGTACATTGCACCATCACAGACTGACTGGAATTTCACCATCACTTGCAATCCGAAACCAGTTTCAGGGATGCCCAGAGAAAGAGAAGGCACCCTGTTGAGAACCATCCACAATAACCACATGCCATCGACAAGTTGCAGCAGTCACACACCAAAAACGCAGTGCAAATGTACAGGCAATGGCTGTGAGTTGCATCATTCCTCCATGCAAAAGGGTGTGTCCACAAGCAGATTTTCATAGAAGCAAGTACAAAAGAAAGCAAAAGGTCATTCCACTTGGTGCTCTGCACACAATGGCCCCACAACTACTTGTAACCTACCATCCAATGTACACATCCAATTTCTACAGGAACTACAGAATTGTTAATGAAGCAAAGTATTGCAAGTTGATGAAACGCACATTGGTGCTTGTCATTCCTCGCAACAAATGTCCCCCCCAAGGCACAATCGCAGGCAATTTACTTCTTTCCAGGAGGCAACGCTTTCTGTGGATCTCCAGCTTCAATTGCCTTCTTCTTTCCAGTGCCCAAGATCGTTCCCAGGCCAGGCGGGATAACTTCGGGCCTGTACACGGACGTGGGCCGCTTGACCTGCAGCTTGGAGGATGTCCAGCCATAGAAACCACCATCCATCACGTAACATGACCTAAAGCCTCGCTTCTCCAGGAGCTTAGCCACATTCCGTGCTGTCGAACCAGTTTTGTCCATGAGATATATATTGGTCGACTTGGATACACCTTTCAGTGCCGCGATTTGCATGGCTGTGATCTCGCATTCCACCTGCGATGTCATCAACACCGCACAAACACCTCAAAAGTGTCAAGTGATCCAACGTTGCAAACGAATGGCATTGGAACAAGACACCGTCCATAATCAGATCTGTTTATCCTGTTGCGTCAAGGCTCTTCAAAGACCCACCGCGACAGGGACGTCGCAACCGGCTTGACGATTCACCGATACAGAGACTCTGATAGACCAGCAGAAACAAGCAACTTCTCCGTGGGTGAGTTTGGGGGGCAGTTTCGAAGTGGCAGCAACGACCGCCATCAGAAGCGAGTTTTTTTAAAGGCATGGGTGGGCCCGGACGTGCCTCGCGCACGCTGGATCGCACGCCACAAATACGAATGCCGTGACGTCATGTCGACGCATCAGTGTAAGGAACCAACAAGCAAACAACAAACGAACAAGCAAAGGCACCATCGTATCTGGCAATGCGTGGCGTCCGATGCGGCACATCCAAGGAAAGATCTTCGCGACAATCTCCATCCCGATCTGCGCACGGAAGGAAAATTCGCCCCCCCGCTCGACGAAACGAGTCCGGGCGTCAAACCCGGGCGCATCCGCGTCCGCCACGCACTTCCACCCGCGCGAACGCTCGCGGCGCCCGCCCCGCGGCGTCGGCGGCCCACCGACCTGCCCCGGGCTCCTCAGCTGGCCCCGCAGGCGCCTGTCGGTCGTGTACGCGAACTCCACGGCGATCGCCTTCCTGGACAGGGAGCCCGGCAGGTCGGGCACGCCCGCCGCCTCCTTCTCCGCCAGCGGCCGCACGTCGATCAGCACCGCGTCCGCCTCGCCGCCCAGCGCGTCCAGCACCGCCGGCGCCGACGCCTCCCCCGCGTACCCCTTCAGCGCCCTCAGAATCGCGCGCAGCAGACTTGGGCCCAGCAAGTACACCGCGTACAACGCCGCGGCGGTCTCCGCAAGCACCAGCGGGCTGCTGGTGGTTAAGAACCCGGCCACCTTGCCCACGGCGGGCGCGGCGACGTCGATCGCCGCGCCGGTCCCAGATTTGATAACCCCGACGTCCACACCGCTCGCGGAGAGCAGGTCCTCCGCCTGCCTGACGCCCTGCTCCACCGCCGGGGCGACCGCCCGCGCTCCGGAGGACACCGCGGGGGCCACCTGCTTGACCACGCCCTCCACAACGGGCGCCGCGGCGTCGTAGCCGCCCCTGGCGACATCCGCCCCCGTGCCCGCGATCTCCAGCCCTTTCTTCACCGCCTCCCCCCCCGCCTTCACGGCCTCGATCACGGAGGCCACCGTCGCGTCCACGGAATCGGCCGCAGCGGGGCCGGCCAGGGACAGGGGGGCAGCGAGCGCAGTGGCAAAGGCCAAAATGCCATCCAAGCCGATTGGCTGCGCATCATGGCCGTCGTGGCGGGACCCATGCACCCTCAGGCGCTGGGCGCGGCGCTGGCGGGCGCAAAAAAGATGCGGGCGGTCGGCGGTGGAGAGGGGGGCGTTGACGCCGCTGGGTTTGTGCGCGGAGCCGCACGCCGCCATGTCGGGGGCTGCGCCCGGCGCAGGCGCGGCGACCTGGCACCGGTTGCGACGTGCTGCGGGGCGGTGGCCTGACCGTCGCCTCGGTGGATATGCGGGAAAAAGCGCGCAGTGACAATCGTGGGCGGTTGATTGCCGGGGCATTTCTCGCTGACCTGCACTTCGGGACTTTTCACGGTTTCTTGGAAAAGCACTTTTGACTCTTGGGAACGGAAATTGCTCATGCTTCGCATCCATGCATAATCCGTGGGTGCACCTCGCCTGGTGGCCATGTGGATATTTATGTGGAAGGCTGGACATGTCGTTGCAACAAAAATGGCAAACACGGCCACAAATTGTTTCCAAGTCAGCTCTTCAACTCAGCTTACAATGTGTGCACGCACTGAAACACGGTGCATAGGCACAAAACTTCTGCCCAGATACGAGCGCTTGTGTTGATCAAGGTATGTTGACCAAGCACTGCCTAGGTGTCTCAGCGCAGTCACCGCCTTCAAGATGCAAGCATGGCTGGCAGCTTTCTTCAACTCAATGAGTGAAACTACAACTTACACCAGTTTTGAAGACCTGATCGTGCCTGAAACTACCCATGGCGACTCCGGTTTACGGCGTGAGCTTAGCGCGCCCGTGCAGCTGGCCACGGCAAGAACACACGCACAGGCAAAACAAGCTTCGGCATGCGCACCTAATGAACCACCCTGTCGGCGCGTGTTCATGCCAATCCGAGCGCTTGCCACCGACAGTTGCGCATATGCGGGTGCTTCCCCGGACAGACCGCGCGGCAAATTCTCGCAGCCAGCCTCATCGCCGATAATTCTGACGGCACCCGCCTCAACGTAATTCGCGGACGCACGCACGCAATGGTCACACCCCGGTCACACCAACAGCCCCCCAAACCTCCCACCGCCCACAAAAGCAATGAGGCCCGCCGCGACATGCATACGACTCCGGCGGCCTTTGCATACAAGGTGCGCTGGGGGAGCCAACCCGAAGCGACGAGCGCGGCCGCAGGGGGCCGGCGCACAGCGGCCGGTGCCGCGCCCTCGCGATGGCCCTCACGGATGCCGCCTACCGCACGTGCCAATGGGCCAAGCGGATGATGGGTGCGCCCAACTGGGACAAGTACTCCGGCGAGCTGGTCATGTCCGCGACGCTGGGGGCGGAGGGAGGGCCCTCCGAGCTGTTGGAGCGCGTCCACCTCTGGCGGGAGAAGCACGACGGCAAGCGGTTCAGCCTGACGATGGACCAGCTGCTCGCGGACGGCTATGCCACGGACAAGGTGGCGTGGCTGCCGCCCAAGACGATCGTCACCAAGATCGCCCCATTGGGGGCCCGCGAGCAGCACACGGTGCTGCGGCGCAAGGGCTGGGACCCGGCGGCCACGGAGTGGGACGTGCCCGAGGGCCAGGCGCGCGCGACCGTCCCGGTCCGCATCCGCCCTGCCGGCGGCTTAGAGCATGGGGCCAAGAAGCACGCCGTCGCAGCGGCGGTGTATGAGGAGGTCGTGGTGACGATGGACCGCGTGTCGGAGCTGATCAACCGGTGCTGGAAGCGGCGCGTGCGGCGCGAGGCCAAGGGGGGCCGCCCCCGCGGCTCCAAGTCCGCCGGGACGCTGTACGCCATCCTGCCCGGGTGCCGCGTCTCCTTGAGGCCCGTGTCAGAGCGGCCCACCGGCCGGGAGGTGAGGGTCGGCACGCACGCGGAGTTCGTGGGTCTGGGGGAGGTGGACGCGGACAAGTCCGCGGACAGCGCCGCGGGCTTGGAAGTCTTGGCGGAGGTGAACCTGGACAAGCTGGCGGAGGACGGCGGGGCGATGTCGGCTTTTGAGGAGAGCGGGGGGTGGGAGGAGGTGGAGGGCGGGCAGGGCGGGGGTTGGTCGAGGCTGTTCGGCGTGGACCTGGACCTGGGGGGGGTGGGCCTGGAGGGGGGCAGGGAGCAGGTGCGGGCCGCCCTCGCGAGGTTCCTGGAGGGCAGGGGGGAGGTGTTCCGGATGAGCTGACCCGCGGGGCCCAGCCCTGGGATTGGGGTGCGGCTCCCGCGGCAGAGGGGCCGCCGACGGATTTGGGCGGGGATATAGGCACCATAGCCATGGCATGCAACGCGCTTCTCGATGGATCGGCCTGGGTGCGGGGACCCGGCGTCGTGCAGTGATGGACGGGGCCCGTGAGGGTTGCAGCGCGGGTAGCGCAGAAATGTGGCGTGTCCGTTGGAAGTTTGTTGCATGGATGCATGGAAAACGGGGAGGGGCAGCTGGTGCCGGCGGGGAACTCGGTTGCAGCTCAAGGAACGATGTTCATCGGCAACCTGTGAAACAAAGTTGCCATCGACAGCCCCATCGCTCGATGAACTGCTTTCCACGCTGGGAACGAAGATGTTTCGACACAGTTTGTGTTAGAGTGCCAGCCTATAATGTTGTACATTGAATGAGTCAATTCTGTAGAAGCCTTAAGTTGCAAATCAGGGATTGATGATGTTCTCGCAATTTTTTCAACCCATGGAACTGCTTTGGTGTGCAGAATCCCTGCTGGGTGGACTGTTGCCACACGACGTGTCCTGGGTGGCCTTATATAGCGGCTCAGTGGCCTGTGCACTGATTGTGTCAAACACGACGGGTGCCAGAAATGCCCAGCCTGTCATGGGTGTGAGTGCGTGCACATCAAGACAAGGAGACGGCGGCCTTCTGAGTGTCACTTGGATGCAGCCACCACTCTAAATTGGGAATGTTGCCATGCTGAGAAGAAGAAAAACCCAGAGTAGTTGGAATGGGGGCTGTGGTGGGAGGGGACATGGACACTGTTACAATTGCATTATGCCATAAGGTGCAATTACAACTACATTATGCCTGCAAGGTGCAAGGCCAGAATTTCCTGTACGCTGTTGGTAAAAGCTATACAAGGAGGTACACCATGTGCACCTGAGATATGTGTGCCGTGGTTGCCTGTTGTGGTGCAGGGTTTGCCTCTCAATTAACCAATGGTTCACTTTGCATGGATTTTTCCACCAGACAATGCTCCCCCCTCTCTTGAGAAATTCCCTGATTTGATTTGGCAATTTCCGAACTTGAATTCTACGCTGTGTGTATCTACGTGAAGCTTTCACAGACGTGCGTATATGCTTATGCACTGACAATCACATACCAACAAAGAAAAGCCGACACATGCGTCAATTTAAATTTCTACGATCACAAGACTATATAGCCAAAAGTTCCCTTGCACGCTGTACCTCACATCGTTGGGCTCCATCATCAGGTGCAAGAAATCCAACCACGCAATGCTGTCTTCTCGACAGAAAGAAACCACGACGTACCATGGGTGGCCCCATTTCAGAGAACTGTGAAGTCCAGCCATGGTCCATCTAAAACGGGATGGGCTCTGCGACCTCTCTGGGAGTGACGGCCATCACCTTGTACACTTCTCCCATCCCTTCCACACCCTCCTCTTGCCTCGCGTCCTCGCTTCCACCAACGAGGCGTTCGCAGCCGCTCCGCAAGGCTGCCGCCTGTGCTGGGGTGGCGGCCTGCAGCAAGCAGTGGCACGCCCCAAGAGCAGTGCTCAGAGGCAGGAATAGTTCAGAACGGGCACAGCAGAGTGCCTTAGCGAATCACGGTGTGCCGCGGTGCTGCCTTCTGAAATGTTGCGGAGGAGCCAAATCGGCGCAGCTTTTTTGGCACCGGGGTGCAAGTTTGGTGCGTCCCAAACTTTGCACATGCTCTTGTGGATGGCATTGAACGAGGCACAAGTGAGGACATGCGGATGATGCAGGTGAGCACCGCCATGCATGGTGTGCATTGGAGGCGGAATGCCAGAGCATTGCATGGCATGTAACACAAGCTATGCAACACATGCTGCAGGAAACTTCCGTGCTGTACATGTGGCCGTGTAATCCTGGCGTCTACCTCAAGAGACACTTGGCTGAATTTCGTCCATGACAATGAGTAGATGACAAATACAACATGCGCATAGATTCAGATTTTGGATGGACATTTCCAAATTAGTCACTGCACCTTGAGGGACAACACTTTTGTGTTCGCAACAAATGCCAGCCCAGGCTTTCAGGGTGAGCAATAGGGGGCTTTGTCAGCTCTGGCGAATGCACTGTGAGCAGAATTACACAATGGACGCAGCTCCCATATCGACATTGGTCTAATTGAAACACGATGCACTGAAAAACCAAGTGTTCGTCCAGAGCAGGCTTCCCTCCGCTGGAAATGACGTCACGCATTACTGTAAAATATTAAACCCTTCCGCACAGTAACGCAACGCTTGGTCCTTTTTTGCGGAGAAAATAACATAAACAATGATGCAAATCTTGGCCTTTCTGTGCGGAGCAACGTCAAAAGAATAGAAACAACGTTCTGAAAAACAAAATGCGGAGCAAAAAGCATGACGGTGAAATTTTCTGATGCGGAAGGGTTTAATATTTCAAAGTAATGGTGCACTTACCAAAGGCACACAGCGAAAAACATCAGTCATAGCATCCGCCAACAATTTACCTGCAGGAGCGTTTCCAAACGAGCCTCCAGACCCATTGCTTTTAGGAAGTGCCCCTGGGAAATCGGACCATGCACAATGGCATCCTTTCCAGATTCTTCTACTGCACGCTTCAACGCGCTGAAATCCACATGCGCACTGAGGTCTGCCGTTCCAGGGCTCTCCAGCACCTGGAGGCAGCACTTCTAATATAAGATGCCGCCCCAAGAAAGCATCCCACATACACCAACGCAATCCAAGCAATCTAGTCAATATGGCTTTCCCGCATCAGCGAAAAGCCACCACTGATATCACCCAAGACAAATTGCATGAAATTGTGTTTTGGCACCAATGAGGCCCGTGCAGCACGCATGGATCGTTGACAGTGATGTGGAGAAACCGAAATCCATATCAACACAGTGTGGGTCAGTCAAAGTGAGCATTTGAATATGACCATCCCGTTGTTTACATCGCTTTCTAATTTCTATGTGACCAAACTCTACCAAGCGCATTTGCCCCTAAAGGTGCTTTTCCATATTTTAACAGCAGCAGCCACGTTATTGACACACGAAACTTGCTTCCACAAGAACGCTATGGAAAAATGCATAACGGAAATGCGTCCCATTGAAACATAGTCTGATGGAACTTGACTTCTGAAAACTCACATTGACCACCCTATGGTCTCGAATGCCCCGAAGGCTCATCTCGTAGGGTCCGTCCCTTCCATAGTCTACTATGAGCGCCACCCCCTTTTGCTCAGCCACCCTCTCAGCTACTTCCACCACCAATGCCAGGGTATGGGCGCTTGCCTGCAGTACAACACAACATCCACAATGTGCTGCTGCTGTTGGTGCTGAACATATTACATGGGAGCGCAACAGCAGTTATACCAAATCTGCAATGTTCCCATAGCCCTGACTCTTGCCCACATGTTGACACGTATTGCTTCCCACCCATCTGCCTCTGCCACCAATCGGGAGTGAATATCTCAAGGTCATCATGTGCAAGAACGTGGCCTCTACAATACAAGCCAATCGAGTCAGCACTCTTGCCATCCAAACTATCCTTTTTCATTTTTTTCCTTGCAACTAAATGCAGCTTTGCGACAATTGAAGAGGCATGCTTGAACAACTCGCTCGCGCTGCATGGCACCGCAGTAGCAACAGCATTTGCAAAAATTTTATCAGTTGTGTGGGTCAGCGCAGTGTTTGGCAGTCAGTGGTCAACACTGCTTTGAATTCTTTGACGCATCCATTCAGGAATCTAAAGGAACCCGGTTTGTCTGGATGCACCTTGTCCACTGCACATGGCTTCACATCTGTAAACACATCTGCTATGTAGCGCATTCCCACCTCCAGTTCTTTCAATTTCTCCTGTTCGGTTTGCTCCATCCACTCCAGACGCTTGTTTGCCAACAATGCAACTGCTGGAGTAGCATTGGCTGCCAAGACAAACCGGAAATGCAGAGGGTCGTGGGGTTCTGCAACATCAATCATCTTTTCTCTCCACCCTTTGTCTGTTTTGACGAATTGATGGACCGGGAGTGCATCCAAAAACTCGTGTGCAATGATGACAAGTCGCCCATCTTTGGGGACCTCACGCAGGCTGGTGTGCCAGCAAACCTTTTGAATGGGCAGCACAACAGTGTGTCAATGTGCCATGACCAACATCAAGCATTGTGGTGGTTACGAAATGACAACAAAAATTGCGTTGGGAAGTAGCTGGCATCTCCACAGCTGCTGTATCACGTGCTTCCCTGGCTGGCTGTTGGCCAATCGGGGGGGGGGGATTGATGTGCATTATAAGTTCTTTTGGGAACTACACTGCATCAAAAGTGGCAAGCGCTGCATGGCAACGAGTCTCAAGCAATGGCTGGTACCTCAAAATCTTGGTTGAGGATCAAGTCCCATGGGCAGTGCAACTGACCCAGAACTCTGCACATGATCCAATGGGTGGCCAGCATCATCTTTTTCATCAGTAACATGCAACAATAGGCACCTTTCTGCTTGGCTCTACAGCAGCATCCACTCGATGGCGTTTGACAACTCAAAAGAAATTGGACCTCGATGGTGTTTGCCCCGACATTGTCGCAATAACAGACCTGATACTGATGCTGATAATGTTGAGGATGGCACTGATGCTGAGGCTATCAATGTTGACAACAAGCAGAGTCCTGCTCATCACTGTCAATGCACCCAGCAGGGCACTATTCGTGGTCAGGGTCACCTGTGGTCTTCCTTCCCCAACAAGGCCTGGTCTGGCTCTCAATGCCGCTTCTTGCAATGCACGCAAGGCCTTGCTGATTTCGACCAGGTGAATGCCTCGCAATGAAGATGCAAACTTGGAAAAACCTGAGGAAGCAACCTCCAGGGCCAAAGTCAGAGTAAATTGCAGAATATCATCACATCGGTACTGCACGGCACCAACTGTGAAAGTCCATATAGACTGCATTCACCACAACACATAATATCACTACTTTTGATAACAACAGTGGATGTCAAGTGCTTTGTGCACATCCACCAGGCATCGACATTTGTCTGGGTGCTCCTGTTTCAACTTACAAAGCAAATCGCCTGCATGACATCGCCGATGCCATGGCTGTTGACAGTTATTTGCGACACAGACTGAGGGGTGGGGCTTATTCACAAGGTTTCACAAAGCCAGGCCCCCACAGTAGAGAACCCATCTTGTAAACGTTGAGCACAGACAGGGGAGTTTGGACAGGGGGTTATGCTGCCAGTTCTGATTTGGGTATGTGCCTTGTACAAGTGCTTGATGTTGAGCATGCGAATGATGAAAAGATATGCTTTGCCTATGGTTTACCTGCCGTTCCCCTGAGCAGGTCTGCCATCAGCGTCCCCCGCCCAGGCCCAAGCTCGACTATGCGGAGGTCTCTGGGGCAGCCCATTTGCTCCCATGCAAGCATCGTCCAAATACCTATTAACTAGCACAATAAGCAGCTCAATCACAAGCAAATGGTTTTGAAGAAATCAGGAGAGGCAAACAAAATTTACTCAACTCAATTGCAACCAAATTTACTCCGCTATGAGCTGAATCTAGCTTGAAGCATCACATTCATAAAACCTGGGTTGTTTGAATCCCTTTTCATCGCATTGCCTGCTTTTGGTCAAAACACGTTGCCCTTGCATCATAAAGCCCCAAAAGGGCACCATTGGGACCAATATGATTTTGTTGGTTGCTCAATTGCTTGCAACACGTTTGGCCTTCGCACCTTGAAAAGATGCCCAGTGAAGTGCTGAAACACTCACCTCTCCAAAGACTTGTGATATCTCAGGAGACGTCACGAAATCCCCTGAACTCCCCAAAACATCGCGGTTCATATAGAAGCCATGGGTTGGATTGGTCAAAACTTCCTGCAATACTTACACACAGAAACAGCAACATTGTGGTCCGGCTTTCAGCCTCAAAGAAGTACAGGGCCAATGCAGCACTCTACACTTGAGTGAACCAGGCTAAGTACTGATCTAGAACCCTGAACGAAATGGCAAAAGAAAGAATGGGGAGCATGTATTTTTCCCATTGACCCCAAGGGGAAATTACAGCTGGCACCCACCAGCAGAAATCATATCATACACAAGACCAAACGCATCCAGCAGTGAACTTGGAGACATTGAAATTTTTGATACCCTGGGTGGCTTCAATTGATAGCACAGCACAATAATACGACCTCACAGGTGAGGATACTGCTATCACCTTTAACTTCCTCTGCCGAGGCTGTGACAAAACACTCCCTGTGCACCATTCTGCAGACAAAGCAATGATGGCCATTTCTGGCTTGGCCAAACGATACTCTTGGGCAAAAACTGTTTAGTAGTGGAGTTTTCATGGCTGTCCCACACAAACACACTCAACTAGACGGCGACATGCACTCATTGTCTGGCAGTTACAGATGCAGAAATGCTGTCACAGCGTCTTCAAGCCGCTGCGTGGCACTGAGCATGACTAACAACGATGGTAACAAGATATTGCTCACCTTCATGTATGTTGCAACACTGATGGGTCCACCCCCCATCTGCAGGACGTCACACGGAAACACCGTTCAACCTTGATGTGCCCTAAGCAGTGGCCTGAAGACTGCAGTAAGACAGGATCGCGGGGGAGAAACCCTTCAGTCAACATACAGCGAGCAATCGCCCACCAGAATTTTGGATTTTAAGTGCCGAGCCATCGCTGTTTCTGGTTCCTTGTTAGGGCCTGGCTCATGGCTATGATCTTCAATGGTTTGCGGTCGCGATTTGCTGGTCGTCAAGACTGCAGCATCTTCCCCGCTGTCTGAAGAGCTCTGTCGAGCACACGTGGCCCAAGGGGCGAGCGGGCGGCGCAGGCCCGCCGCCGCAACAGCGGCCTTCCTGAGGCGAAGCCAGGCGGCCATTGCGGTGAAATTCGTCGAGACGGCGCCCATCCATGGGTCGTGCACCCGTGTTGCAATCCCCAAAGTACTAGCTCACGACCCCTGCCAGTTTCAGTGGAGTAGAGGTCCCCATATAGCGCCCCCCCGTGACATGGCCCAACTGGGGGCGCTAGTGGGGGCCGGGGCGCTGAGCAGGGTACCCTAATCAGCCGGTGTAAATGGTACCCTAGACGCCGGTTTAGGGGGAACTAGCCGCCGGTTAAGAGCATCTTTATGGGTAGGTGCTATTGCCCCAGCAGAGCTATCCAGGAACGGTTTCATTGGCTGCTGTGCCACCTTACTAAGGCGGCATTTGCTGAATAGCACCAGCGCTATTGCTTCCCTGCGCGCATCCGCAATGGTAGGCGCTATTCCTGGGCAGGATGGCGTCATGGCAGCACTACAATGTTCTGCTCGGATAGCACTGGGTGCTATTCCGGGGTGCTATTTGGCCTCGAGCGGTGCTATTCGGGCCCAGAATAGCATCCGCGGTGCTATTGGGGTGCTATTGCTACCCAACAGTTTAATGATGTTTTTTGACGTGCGGTGCTATTCGGATAGCCGAAAGATGCTCTAAAGGTTACCCTGGCTGCTGTTGTAGGGTGTACCCTGGGGAGCTGTAGGGGGTACCGTGGCCGCCAGTGTAGGGGGAACCCTGGCCGCAGGTGTCAAGGTTACCCTGGCTGCCGGTATAGGTGGTACCTAGCCGCCGGTGTAGGGGGTACCATGGCCGCCTGTGTTGGGGATACCCTAGCCACCAATGTAGGAGTATCCTGGCCGCCATTATAGGTGGTACCCTGGCCACCGGCGTAGGTGGTACCTTGGCCGCCGGTGTAGGGGGTACGTGTCCCACTGTGCAATAAAGCTGCATAAAGTACTACAAAGGTCGCGTCGGGTTTAACGTACCCCTTTGCAGGGCCGCTGTATATGTCCGCTGCCGTCCTTCCTCCGACATTCCACTCCACGTGTGGCTACCGCAAGCGACTCAGATAGATCTCGGCTTCCACCCCCTGCCACGTGTCCATGACGGGCTGTCACCTCCCCAAGGGGGTGAACGGGACTGACGCGACGTGCCCCTGCGTATTTGGCCTCCTGACCTCGCTTTCCCTGCCGCGCTTAGTTGCCCACCAGCCGCGACCCAAGCCACGAGCTACCCGCAGCCCCCCGCTAATTATTCTCGCAGGTGAGCTATGCGCGGCGGTGGCCAGCCGCAGATAGGCCAGGTCGACGCCGGGCGGTGCCTGGCGCCTCCCTCGCCGGGCGCACAGCTCCGGCGTGCTGGGCCAGCGGGGCGCATATCCGGTGGAGTCAATGCCGCCCTGGGCCCAGGCAGGCGCCCCCTGGCCTTGGATGGCGCCGGACCTGCGAGGAGGGGCTCCGCAATCGGAGTGCTTAGGCTGCTGCAGAACGGATTGGGCGTTGAGCCGGGCTGGACGGCGGACATTCAGGTGGGTTGAGCCACGGAAAGGGGAGGGGGGAGGGGGGGGAGATTGTTACAAGACAGAATAACGAGGCATAATCCAAGTTTCCCTCCACCTTTGAGGAGATTGGGAGGGAGCCCCGAGCCAAAACAAGGCGGATACAAAGGAGAGAACATCA